>JADRCH010000252.1:2010738-2128238 GCA_019843965.1 Rhynchomys soricoides | reverse complement strand
TTATATTTTTACATGTAAAAAAAAATCAGTGTTTAAAGGTTTTTTCTTCTCAATGTGATTTGTTCTCCCCTAGACTTTTAGTACTTTGATAGCCTCTTTCACCAGCTCTTACCAACTTTCCATATAGGGAGTTACCAGTAAGCATCCTGGTGATGGGTGATGACGGTGAAAATGTCATCAGGTGACATTCTCAGATGATGACTGTTTGATTGGTTGGTAAGCTACAGCTGATCTCCAAGACTCTTGTTACTTTACCCTCTATGCCAGTTTACATTAGGGAATGCTGCCATGAAAGTGCATCTGTAAGTGCATTGGTCGGTAAATCAAAACAAATCCTGAATGTGTTTGAATGAGTTATGTGCTTTAAAATTATTTAAGATTGATTTTATATTTATCATTGGCATATAATTCCCAAAAATATGACAGGAGAAAACATCCATGGACTTTGATTTACAAATGATGTTCTACAATTACACAATAAATACATAATCTACACCAAGCCCTGCAGATACAGCAGTGTGGCTACACTGATAGTGTGTGTTGAGCCTGGCTGCGTCTTAGGCACACGGAGAGAATGCAGATGGATTGAAATAGCCCATCCCGTCCCACAGGTATGTGATTTTGAGCAGACATAGGCTCACTAACGAAAGAGGCAAAGTTCAAGAAACTTCTATTTTGCTCCCCAGACCTTCTGCTCACTTTAGATCCTTACCCAAGAGTGTTTCCTGGTACAAAGGGAGCTGACAAGTTAAGTGACCATCCCATCAGTCTGGAGTGTTTGTATGCAATGGACATGGAGCTCCATGGGGTTTGATCTTTCACAAATGAAAGCATGCACTACTCATCTTCAGTGCAATTTCTTGTCATTGCTAAACTAAAACTAGTTGCTCTGTGGTGTGTGAGCCACAAATACATCAAAAATTAGCATCAAAACACATTTTCTCATTAAATTTCCCAGAAAGAGATCACAACTACTTATTCACATAGTCTAACTCTAACTAGAATCTTCACCTGCCTCATTGACCATGCATTTTGCCTTTCTGGGTTGAGGATCTAATGACATTTAATTTTTTTATTGGTTATTTTATTTATTTACATTTCAAATGTTATTCCCCTTCCCTGTTTCCCCTCCACAACCGCCTATCCCATTGCGTTCCCCCTGCTTCTATGATGGTGTTTCACCACCCACCAGCCCACTCCTGATGAAACTCCTCTATTCCATTGCCCTCCCCTGCCTCTGTGATGATGCTCCAACACCCACTGACCCACTCCTGCTGCAAGCCCCCATCCTATCACTTTTCCCCTGCCTCTATGAGGATGCTCCCCCCCATTCCTGCCTCCCTCACTGCTCTAGCATTCTCCTATGCTGGGGCTTCAAGCTTCCATAGGACCAAGGGCCTCCCTTCCCTTTGATGCCAGATAAGGCCATCCTCTGCTACATATGTGGCTAGAGCCATGGGTCCCTCCATGTGTATTCCTTGGTTGGTGGTTTAGTCCCTGGGAATTCTGGAGGGTCTGGTTGGTTGATACTGTTGTTCTTCCTATGGGGTTCTAAACCCCTCCAGCTCCTTCAGTCCTTCCCCTAACTCCTCCAATGGTGTCCCATGCTCAGTCTGAGGATTGGCTGCAAGCACCTGCAATGGTATTGGTCAGGCACTGGCAGAGCCTCTCAGGAGACATCCATATCAGGCTCCTGTCAGCAAGCACTTTTTGGCATCAGCAATAGCGCCTGGGTTTGGTGCCTGCATATGGGATGGATCCCCAGGTGGGACAGTCTCTGGATGGCCTTTCCTTCAGTCTCTGCTCCACACATTGTCCCTGTCTTTCTTTTAGACAGGAGCAATTCTGGGTTAATATTTTTGAGATGGGTGGGTGGCCCCATCCCTCAACCAGGAGCCTTGCCTAACTAACCTCTGGATATTGTCTCTACAGGTTCTATCTCCCCTTTGCTGGATATTTCAACTATTGTCATCTTTGTTGGGTCCTGGGAGCCTCTTGCTTTCCTGTTATCTGGGACGTTCTGGTGGCTACCCCCAGTTCCCCTTCCCCAACTGCTACACAGCTCTGTTCAATTTCCTGGCCCTCTGTACATCCCCATCCCTTGTCTCCTCCCACACTTGGTCCTGCCCCCCTATTTTCCCCTGTACCTCCTCTCTCCCTCCCAGGTCCCTCCCTCCCTCTATCTCCAGTGATTATTTTCTTCCTCTTCTAAATTCTCTCCCTCTCCTTCTCCTCCCCCTCTCTCTCACACACAAAACATGCCCTTGTAGTACCTGTATTTAGAAAAAGTACACCATGTATTTTTCTCTTTTTTCTTTTTTCTTAATTTTTAAATAATTTTTTGATACTTTATTTACATTTCAAATGTTTTCCCTTTTCCAGATCTCCCCTTTGGAACCTCCTTATTCCCTCCCCCTCCTCCTTCCTCTATGGGGGTATTCCTCCACCCACCCACCCACCCACTCTCCTCTTCCTTCTTTGGCATTCCCCTATACTGGAGGATCTAACACCCTCAGGCCCAAGGGCCTCTCCTCTCCCTGATGGCTAACAAGACCCTCCTCTGCCACATATGTGGCCAGCACCATGTGTATTCTTTGGTTGGTGATCCAGTCTCCAGGAGCATCAGGAGGTCAGGTCAGCTGACACTGTTGCTCCCTCCATGGGGCTGCAAACTCCCTCAGCTCCTTCAGTCCCTTCTCCAACTCCTCCATCTGGGATTTCATGCTCAGCCCAATGGTTGTTGTGAAGTGACTCTTGGGTATTCCGAACGTTTGGGCTAATAACCACTTATCAGTGAGTACATACCGTGTGCATTCTTTTGTGACTGAGTTACCTCACTCAGAATGATATTTTCCAGTACCATCCATTTGCCTGCAAATTTCATGAAGTCACTGTTTTTAATAGCTGAGTAGTATTCCATGTACCACATTTTCTGTATCCATTCCTCTGTTGAGGGACATCTGGGCTGTTTTCAGCTTCTGGCTATTTATAAAGATGGCTGCTATGAACATAGTGGAACATGTGTCCTCATTACATGTTGGAGCATCTTCTGGGTATATGCCCAGGAGTGGAATAGCTGGGTCCTCAGGTAGTATTATGTTCATTTTTCTGAGGGTCCACCAAACTGATTTCCAGAGAGGTTGTATCAACTTGCATTCCCACCAGCAATGGAGGAGTGTTCCTCTTTCTCTGCATCCTCACCAACATGTATTTTTAGGTGTGGAATGCATTATGGTCTTCACACTGTGGTCGGATAGGAAGCAAATGTCCATCGGAGTGGTAAACATGTGTAGCTGGCATTATGTATTTATTCCACAAGTGTAATTCTAGAGAAATATCCTCTGGCAAGCACTCAAATGATTTTAATACAAAATTTAATGCCACAAAGCTGACATATTTTAGTACAAATTAATTAGATTAGTCAAATGAAATGGCCCGAGTCAGAAAAAACAAAATGAACTGCATATATGAGACAGTTTTCTGTAATTCTTAGGTTATCAGTTCTGTTATTTTGTAATTTGAATTCTATATAGATCATTAAGAATCATATAAAACCAACTCCTGCTTCTTCTCATTGATGATATAAAAATATGACAATGAGTTCCATTTATATGGAACATGAACAGAACATCACTTTCTGTAGTAAAAAAATTCTACATTGTAAAATAACTTTAATCATTTCAGTTTTCCCAACATATTTATTCTGTGCACCTTATGATCAAGTTATATGTCATATATATATATATATGTATATATATATATACACACACACACACACATATATATATATAAAATATTCTGTACAAGGTAAATAATTCCTCAGATTGTTTTGTAAGTAATCTCTATGTCTCTATATTTACAATTGAAATTAGACACGTTGTCATGAATGTATATTAAATAGTCACACCCAGAAAAAGCAAAAACTTCTGTATTATTAAAATGAGTATAGATATTTCAGCCCCTGAAACACACAACTTCTGTGCTTGAATTTGATCCTGTGGCAGGAGGGATGGCAGGAGGGTTAAGAGCACTGAGTGCTCTTGCAGAGGTAGTGGTTTCAATTCCCAGCACCCATGTAGCAGCTCACAACTATCTGTAACCCCAGTTCCAGTATATCCAATGCCTTTGTCTGGATTCCTCATAAATTGCAGGTGCATGATACAATGACATACATGCACGCAGAACACTCGCACACATAAGATAAAAATAAGTAAACTTTTAAAAAGAAAAAATTGACCCTCACTTCCTGGTAGTAAAACCAGAGTGTAATATAATCACACATATAGTCTTCTTGATTATAAAGGATAATTCTGTTTGCTTAAATGTGTTATAATAAGTAAAATAGAAAACAAATCTCAGTCTGGCCCACTGAACTGAAAATAGCCACAAAGCTGACAGTGGTAGAGCTGATTTAATTAGAACTTCGTGTGACTGGCTCTGTTGCTCTCAGCATTTCTCTTTCAGAGTTGATTTTGTGTCAGCCCTGTCATGGGTCTCACACACATGGATGGTTTCTTCTTTCTTTCCATTTTGTTCAGTAGTCAGCCTCCCTGGACTAATCATGTCATCAGTAGCCTACAGTTAAAAAAAATGCTCTGGGTGGATTGCCGTAGGCTTAATCTCTTCAACCTCCCATGTCAAAAAAAGGGAACATTGTTTGTTAAATTATTATGTGGTCAATTCTCTTGAACAATTGATACAAACACTACACACACAGACACTCAGACACACACAGACATATAGACATGTACACCATCTAGGAATGTGACCTGTGACCTTAAAAACACTTTTTGTTGTTGTTTTGAGTCAGAGTTTCTTTGTGCAGCCTTAGCTGTTCTAGAACTTGCTTTGTAGACTTGGCTGGCCTCAAATTCATAGAGCTCCACCTGCCTCTGCCTCCTGAGTGCTGGGATTAAAGCTGTGTGTGCTACTACTGCCCAGTATGAAGATATTAATTTTTAAATAATATTATTTTTTTTTGTTAGAAGTCTGTGGGATTTTTCCAAAATGTAAGGCTATTGCCTTGAAATGGAATTAACAATAAAAAAATAAATGTTTTAAAATAAAATTTAAGGTGACTTGGTTGTAATAAACTGATTTTTACATCCCAGATTGTATCCTTAGACCTATGTCTGTCTCCTGTGACAGTATTTATATTTAGACAATGGTTCCTAATTTTTTAAGAGTGGCTTTTGTTTAAATGATTCTCTCTCTCTCTCTCTCTCTCTCTCTCTCTCTCTCTCTGTCTCTCCCTCCCTCTCTCTCTCTTCCTTCCTTCCTTTCTTTTCTTCTTTTCTTCCATAGATAGCAATCCTGACATGTTAATCAGTTTACTGCAGTAGTTTCTGAAATTAAGGTTGAGTATTTTCTGTGGTAGCTGTACCAGCCAGTATTTTTAATATTTTTTCTCCAAATCATAACACCCAGTATAATGCAGAATTAGTTTAAGACAAATTTTCTTTAAGGTCTAAAATAGAAAACATAACCAAAAATGAGTGGTTACACCAAAAAGGTATCAACAAAGTTGTGGAGGAAGCTTGGAGATGGCAAAGTGATGTCATAGCCACAGCCACTGCATCTCATCTTCTTT
This sequence comes from Rhynchomys soricoides, assembly GCA_019843965.1. Classification (NCBI taxonomy): domain Eukaryota; kingdom Metazoa; phylum Chordata; class Mammalia; order Rodentia; family Muridae; genus Rhynchomys; species Rhynchomys soricoides. Next base: position 2,122,648 of record JADRCH010000252.1, on the reverse strand, counting down.
ATGACCGATGCGCTAATGGAATCCCAGACTGGGCTCATCTTACTGTTGGTACCTGGCTTCATTTTCCATCACAAGTGCAAAGTAATGTTCCTGGTTTGACCTGTTGTCCCAAGCTAGGTAGAGTGTTTCTTTGGCATGGGCCCAAAGGACAATAGGGATGCAATCTAGCTAAAATTACATATTGATCTCCCTTCACCCAGCATCCTTTCCAGTTAAATTACTCTTCTCTCCTCAAGGGGTGACTATGAGTTTGCAAAATTTACTCACTCAGCTTCTTGGGTGGAAAATTTTTGTCCTGTCTTCTGGTTTAGATTCTTATATTTAAATCCATCTCTTGTTACAACAAGAACACGGAAAATTTAAAATGATAGAGGCAGAGACAATCAGTAACAGTATTTTAAAGAGGACACATTAAATATTTGCTGATGAGGACCTCTAATACAAAAATCACTACTGTAAGGGACTTGAATATCTTTTTCTTATTTTCACTATATACAATGGTCAGCCACTAGGTTTTCCTTCTTCAGCAATTTTTAATAATTGCCAAGCCCTATGAGGAATGAAGTAATATTGATGTGTTTTCTTCTTTTATGACTTCAGATGCACACACTTGAGTCATCCATATTTCTGGGGCTTGTGCTCCATACAAGCTCTTCCCCTGGCAGATGCCATAGGTGCTGTACATTTCTTTCACACTGCTCCAAGTTTTGCCACTTCAGACACTTCTCTGTCACAGACACAGAAAAGTAGCCTGAAAACTAATGAGAATTCTTTCGCCACACATATGACTGATAGTTTCTTAGTAGGACATTACTGGAGTTGGGTATAAGAGCTGTTGCTTCTTTTCTCCCTTTATTGCATTATAGATGAAAAAGGACCTACCATTGGATGTGATTCAAATCTCAGAGGACCTATCATTGGATCGGATTCAAATCCCAGAGTGCTCTAGTAACTCAGTTACTTTAAGCATTTTTACAGGTGCTTCAACTGGTGAGTCCTATCTACCTGTTTTAGTGAATGGAGGAGAAGGTGGAATTAGTGAAGTCACATGAAGCAGTCTGTCTTAGTGAGTCTTACTTCTGTCTAGATTACACAGTTGTATGGGAATTTCATAGAGTTCATTGATAGAAATTGTCTATCATAATGATTAGGCAAATCAAACAGGGCCAAATCACAATGTGCTGGAAAAAAATACCCTCTCGCAAACCTTACTTCCCTTTCTAGCAAAGAAGTTTCTAGGCCAGTGCTTCTAGTGTGTTTCTGCTTGTGACAATAAAATAAGAACTGTATTAATTTGTTAGTGCACCCATGCTATGGATTTATAGAGCTGAAACAGCTTCAGAAATGACACTTTCCACTATGATGTCTGCTTTTATTCTATTCAATTTTTTCAAAAATGGATGGGCTTGAGAAATTAACTCAGTGAAGCTCGAGCTGCAAGTCATAGTCATTTTTCTACTGTTATGATAAGATACTCTGATAAAATGAACTTAAGGGAGAAAGTGTTTTCTTTGGCTAGAAGTCTGAGGATATTGTCCACCGCAATGGAAAAGCCAATATGTCAGGAGCTTGAGGCAGGTTGTTACACCGAATCCATAGTCAAGGGGCAGGGAGCAACTGATGCTGCACTCAGCTTGGTTCTTCCCTGTTCTGCAGTTCAGGATTCCATCTCAGAGAACACTGGAAAGCACAGTGCTCTCCCCACTACAAATAACTCAATCAAGATGTGCCATCACACACATGCCTAAAGGCTCATCACCCGAATGGTTCAAAATCTCACCAAGTTCATAATTGAAAGCAACAATTACACTCTGCAAGCATGAGGACCTGAGTTTAGAATTTCCAACATTCATGTAAAAAGCCAAGCATGGCAGTGGACACCTGTACTTTCAGCACCGAGGAAGCAGGAACAAAAAGCTCTCTGGGACTTGCTGCACAGCCAGCCTAGTTCTCCTGTGGAGCTCAAGGTTCAGAAAAAGATGACCTCAAAAGGTAAAGTGCAAAATGACCACGGCAGAAGCCAGGAGTAGATGTCTGGGCTGCACATGGATGGGTTTGCCTCAGCCAACACACCCATTACTCATGTCAGGAATACACTGCAAGCCTCAAATGTGCACGAGTGAGTGCTTGATCTGTTCAGCTCATTTTACTAATAAGTTCAAAGTACTATGGAAAAATACTGATTTGGAAACGGGCCATACAGAAATAAAGTTTATAAGAGCATTTGTTTAAGGGGAGGGGTGAAGAACAGTGGTAAGACCTGTAAAGCAGAAAGTAATTTCATTCAACTTAGATCCTATAATAAGCATGTAGCTCAAGAACTTTTGGACAGTGTAACTCAAACCTTCTACACAAAGGGATACATTTTAATGATTTTCTTATAAAATTGTTATGTTAAAGAAAATATTTTAACAATTTATATAGAACTGAGTAAAAATCAAAATCATGTTAATAGATATATAATTATAGTAACTAACTGCAAAAATGTAATAACAATATTACATTTAATAATCATATTACACATATAAAATTATATTACACATATAAAATCATATATCTATAACATTAAGCACATACCAACAACTTGACTCATGCAGTCATGTGATTTGTCTATAGAATCCATGTAATTTGTATTTATTCTCTGTTCTGGTTCTGTTCTAGATTTCTCTCTATGTGTCTAGTTGGCAACTGCAAGGTTTGAAGCACTTCCTTTGTTCTGGCCCTGATGTCACCATCCCCTCTTTCTGTTGCCTTTCTCTATATAATTTAATATTAATTACCTTTAAGCCCCACTACAGATGTCCTATTCTGAGGTCTGCATTGACTCAAGACTAGATGGCCTGTTACAGTCTTAGCAACACTTCTTGTAAGCACCATACTGTTGTATTCATTTTTGAATCATGTATTATTTTCAGTAAATTATGAAGTTTACAATCCATACATAGTTGGCACTGACGTGTCTTTTGCTTGAGTCAAAGCATCCCAATAATTAATGTGACAGTTACTTGGAAAAATATTCAGGTCAGCACTTATGACCTATTGATTACTTCCAGATCTTACTGCAATCTCCTAAATCAGAGCACAAGCATTTTCCTCTTTTATATCTTTATCAGTTTGGCCACCAACTTGCAAAATAAATACTTGTTAGATAGTCTCAGGAAAAACCAGAATTGATTATCTATCATCTATTAAATATTTCTTAGTAGTCTAATCAGGGTCATGTAAATGGACTTCTGAAAAGGGAAACATTTTTAACACAACATTAGAACAAATTTGCATAGTGTTATGGCTGTGTTGATTGATTTTCGTGTTTTGGAAGCAATTTACAAGAAGCAGGTAACATGGTCAGGTACTAAAACACTTATGTCACAAAAGCATGTTCAAGAACTTCTGTGGAAAAATCAACGCAGTGAGAAATGTGTGTTTACTATGTTATTTATAGTTAACTGTTAACCAATATGAAAAACTAAATATTGCAACCAAAGTATCCAACCCTGGGAATAGAAGGGGCAGCAGTCATTTACCCCTCACAGAAACAATAGAGGCAATCAGAAGATGTCTTTGTGAGTTAAGTTAGGACATAAAACTAACAGTAGACTTATCCTATTGTTGCCCAAACCCCGTACAAACCAGAGCATAGGTGACATTATCTTCTACTCTGTTATTGGAAGGGGAAAAACTGGACTGGTTGCTGTTCATCAAAGATTTTTTTGTTCCAAAAAGATGAAATCTAGGAAGAGAGGTTACATAGAACTGCATTTTAGGATTTCTTAAATATATTTTTAAGCCCATGTATAGTCCCTGTTACTAGCTATTTTCAACATCCTACTCTGAAACAATTACAATTTTTTATTTTTTTCTGAGACAGGCTCTCACTATATAGCCTAGGCTAGCCTCAAACCCATAGTCCCATGTACTGGGATTTACAGACCTGCATGGAGACTATGCAATTGTTTTCTTCTCAAGCAGGTATTGTGTTGCCAAGATAGACACACTCAGGCACAGAGTCTGGCTTCCTGGGAAACTGGCAGAATACTCTGTGGAGTTCAGGATTGCCGTACAAAAGAACAGCCTAAACTTTGGGCTATCCTCAACTTTCTCTGAGATTTCATAGAAAAGGAGGGTTATTTTCATGTCCATTTAGAACTCTACCTCAGTTCTTTCTAAGGAAGCTCAATATTCTTTTCTGTTTGTAATGTGAGCACTTTTATTAAACTGGTCTCAAGTCAGTGAACAGACAAACCCTGGCTGCTTCTATATCTCAACCCACTCCCAAGGGGAATAATACTGTCATTTGTCTTGAGTTGGGAGGACAGAAAAGGGAGGTCACAATAGCTGGCTGGTCACAGTAAAAACAAAGCTAAAAGTGTATTAGGGTAGAAGATTAAAAATTGTTTTTGCATAATTTACACAAAAGCTATTCTTGATGGACTCAGGGCATGGACTGGGCCATTCTACTTTCAAGAGGTGTGGGAGAGGTGGAAAGACCGTTGAAAACAAAACAAAGCCACCACTGTCACCTTCACTTATTTAAATTCTGAGTCCAAAAGTGACAAAACAAACCAACAAAAAGCAAAAAAAGAAAAAAATCTAAAAAGAAAAAAGAAAAACAAAATTAAAGCAAACAAAGTCATGCCAATGTTCTCTTCCTCCTTGTCTTGCTGCACAAGTTAAGTTTTGTCAAGCAAGTGTGTAAACCACAGCTCTGGAATAGTCTTCCTAGAAGTGTTTTCAGTGCATGATGGAGGGATGGGACTTGTGGCACTCCTGTTTGCTGACCTATATCAGACGGAAGGTAGACAGTGAGGCCAGCATGGAGATTCCAGTCCACATAGATACTTGCTTTCAGGAGGATCAATGGTCATCCTGCTGGGAGTCAGAAAAGTGATCTCCCATATTCTGATGTCCATACCTGGATACACAGTGGTGCTACCAGACAGCATGGTGTGGCATACAGGTCTTTGTGGGTGTCAACAGCATACTTCATGATGGAACTGAATTTGGTTTCGTTGATGCTGCAGGGTTCCATACCCAGAAAGGAAGGCTGGAAGAACACCTGATAAACTGAACCACTCAATGCCAATAGTGATGATCTGGCCATAAGATAGCTGTAGTGGTTTGAACATGCTTGGCCCATGGGAAGTGCTACTAGGTGTGGCCTTGTTAGAGGAGCTGTAGCCCTGTTGGAGGAAGTGTCCTACTGTGGGGGTGGACTTTGGAGGCCTCCTCCTATGCTCAGGCTCCACCCTGTGTGACAGAAATCCTCTTCTAGCTGCCTGGAAGACAGTCTTCTCCTGGATGCTGTTGGATCAAGATGTAGAATTTTAAGCTCCTCCAACCCCATGTCTGCCTGGATGATGTCATGTTTCCTGCCATGACAATAATGTAAACTGTAAACCAGCCTCAATTAAATGTTCTTTATAAGAAATGCTGTGTCTCTTCACAGCAATGGAAACCCCAACTAAGACAGCAGATCATGGCTTCTCTCCAGGAACGAAGAGGATGCAGCAGCAGCCATCTCTTGCTTGAAGTTCAGGGCCACATACTACAGCTTCTCTTTGATGCCACACAAGATTTTCAGCTCATCTGTGGTGGTGAGGCTGTAGCTATACTCTGTCACGACCTTCATGATGTTGTCTTTCAGGTCCCAGACAGCCTTGTCCAGATGCACAGTGGTGTAGGGGAAAGCTGTAGTAGATGCTCATGTAGGTGATTCATTTTGTGGAATTCATCACTATGCAGTGGTATGACCAGAGGTATACAGAGACATTACCAAACGAATAGCTCCTTACACAGCTGGGGTGGTTAAGGTTTCAAACATGATCTGTAGTGATAGATGGGACTTTGTCAGTGCTGATCATTACAAGTAATAGTCTAGAAGTTTAGGAGCATGGTTAAAGGGAGGGCAGTTTACCGTTTGGTTTCCCAGAAGTTTTCAGTTTTTTTTCCAGTTGACTATTTTTAGATCCTTGATAGACTCAGAAAAGTTGAGGATAAGGTGCAGAAATGTCCAGGATTTCTGTGCCTTGACACATGCATGGAGTATTTCATGACCAATACAGTTCACAGAGTAGTTTATCAGATGCAATTGCTCAGCCTCCTCAGGCACATCTGTTACTCAGGGGCTGGAGTTCCCAGAAGGCTTTGCTCTTGGTGCTATGTATTCAATGGATTGGTAGAAACATATAATTTTATGTTTTCATTATTATGATAACACTAAGAATGGTTTTACTTCCCAGAAAACCCTTGGGCTCTGTCCATTAACCCATCCATTTTCACAACCAACTTCAGGCATAAAAGGACTTCACACTATCTCCAAAGGGTTGCTATTTCCAGCGTGTCATGCAATTGGGATCTCACAGCATATAGTTTCTTCAGAATAGCTAATCCCACTATTACTTGTTTCTTCCACACACAATACTTTTGATGCCACAGCTAAAAGGTGATCAATTTGGGTCTAAGTCTGTGCTATAGTACTTGCCTGGCATATCCACGTCTCTGGATTAAATTCCTTAACCCCCTCTCCCACTCCCAAACTTGATAATCAGACTATAGTTTTTTCAGAGTTCCACTGTCTTCTGTTCAGTCTCAGTTTTGTATTTTATATTTTGATTTCTATTCTATTTCAAATTAATTTTTCAAGGCTGTCAGGTTTCTGGTTAACTTTATCTGTTGTTTCAGCCACAGCAGGTAGCCCATTTTAGTGGGAAGCTCTTATTTTTAAGAGGAACTTTAAGATGAAGAGCATGAAACATCTAGCTATCTATCAGGACTAGCTCTTGGCAGATCTGAAAAGCCTCAGGCTCTTTTACATCTTCTGCTCAATATTTTGGAATGCATGGATTCTACCCTTGCTTGTCTCTTGATATCATCACTGGTTTGTCTTCTCAGTCACAGAATTGCTGCTTCACTTGGTAGATAGCAGGGGAAATGGAGAATGAGTCTTTACCAGATAAAACATCCCTTTGAAAGAACTTTCTAGTACCTCTATTTGAAGACATTAGTTTACAATCTTATTTAGTACTTGTGTGGTTCATCTATGTGGTTCATCTTGGTTGTCAACTTTTCTGGCTTGAGAGACACTTACAATACTTGTAAAACAGGGGCTAAAGTGATGGCACATCCTGCTCTTCTAGAAGTCCTGAGTGTGGTTCTTAGCACCCACATGGGGCAGCTCACAATTGTCCACAAATCTAGCTCCAGGCAGATTCAATGCTGTTGGCTTCCATGGGTACTATTCTTACGTGCCTGTACTTACACATATATATGATTACAAATAATAATAAAAAATAAATTTCAAAGAAAATCTTGGTAAAGCATATTTCTGGGCATGCCTGTTAGAGTCTTCTCAGAGATGATTGTCATGTGGGTCTGCAAGCTGTGAGAAGACCTTCTTTGATTGAGAGTTGCAACCTTCTATAGAGGAAGACCTGCATGAAACAAAAGCCACAAGAAGAGGATCTTGGCAGTCCTGCTGGAGGGACCAGGCTAAATCATCCTAAGTGTGTTGTTCTTTGCTTCTGCTGTGGTCTGGATATGCCAGACCATAATTTAGAGCTATTGAATACAGATTTGCTACCAGACTTTTCTAGAGAGCTGCCAAGCCTTCAACCGCAGACTTAGCTGGATCCTTGGTTACCCTTCTTCATAGACTTCCAACTCTTAGATGGAACAGGGACTGGCTTTTCAGCTTTCTGGAATGCAGACAGGAATTGTAAACCCATTCATCCTCCAATCATGTAACCCAATGAAGCTAGAAATTCCCTTCATATATATTCTGTAATATAATACACAAATATATTATATGCAATACATTGGTTTTCTTTCTCTACAGGACCAAAGGTAGAGTCTTTATCTACAAAGGCAGCATGGAATTTCAAATATTTTTTGGCTAGAAATATTTCTGCCCTATCAGTAAAGGAGTAGAAAAGGTCAGAGATAAACTTTGACAGGCACCTTGCTATTCCTGTAAAGACTTCTTATGTAATAACGTTTCAGCTTCAAACTCAAACTACATCCTCTGTGTGGAAAGTAAAAAGAAGTGGTTTTGTAAAATGCCACACATTGCTTCATATAAACCTTATTCTCTAGACTGTAAGAATAGAGTTTTAAATGTAATACTCATTGTTTTAAATGCAGGATGACTGGCACTTATCTGGAATATGTGGGCCTGAGTATTTAAATTATTCTCTATGATCTGGAATATCTGCATACACATACAGAGATATCAAGTCTAACTGGGAAATTCATTATGTTTTGTGCATAGTCTTTACCCTGAGCCCATGGTAATTTCAAACTTTATCTTTAGTGAATGTACATTTTCATGGTAAGCCAGCACAGGAGGTCAGGTAAGGCATCTTCTTCTGCTTTTGACATCATGTCAGTGCCCAGAAAGTTTCAGCATTTGCAGTTTTGATTCCTAGCCTGTGTTACACATAATACAAAGATTCCAGTGTCAGAAAATGGAACCCATGGGACTGTATCTCATCTAAATCTCATTGCCTCCTGAACCTGGCAGAACCCTGGCCAGATGGATAACAGTATTGTTTTCTGTTCCTGCTAAAACAGCTTACATAAGCTTCTTGACTAATAACAGCATGAATATGGCTATAGTTCTGTGTTAGAGGCCCTACACAGGACTCAGTGGCCTCAGATGCCCTAAGGGTGACTGCCCCTCATGCTCAGCTTCTAGTTGCCGCCTGCACTCCTGGGTGCTCCCTATTAGATGTTTGGAGCCAGGGACCTTGAATTTCTATGCAATCTGTTCACATTCACAACTTCTGATTTTGCTGTCTGGCCTTCTACTTTTAAGTACCCTTCTGATTACATTGAGACCAATCAGAAAATCCAAGGAAGTCTCTACATTTTAAGGTCAATGAATTAGCAACCGTAACTCTGTCTTCAAACTTAATTTCTCTTTGACATTTACAATGACTTATTCATAGGTTCTGTACATTAAAAAATGGATTTCTCTGGGGATGAGGCCCTATTAGCCTGCCTACCCCAATGATGCTGGAATAAATTCTGTCAATAAATAATAATTATAAACATGTAACACAATGCTCTATTTTGCCCTATAAAACTTTGAGAAGTTAGAATCCAGAGTTTAGAAATTGGGGTTAATATGCATAAAGTTGGGATCTTGCCCTCATTTGATGCCATAAAAAGCCTTGCTCATAAATACTCTGCTGCACCTCCCATTAACAGGGAATGAGAAAACTCTGTAGCAAGCCTGGTTCGGGAAAAAGAGCACAATGAAGGTAATGCTAAGTCAGGTTATATTTGCATCTTAACCTAGGCCACTACCATTGGTGTGTGTGTGTGTGTGTGTGTGTGTGTGTGTGTGTATGTCACACGTATGTATGGGTGTTCATGTGTGCATTTGCATGTGTGGTGGACAGAGGTCAACTTCACTGTTGTTCCCCAGGGGCCATTCACTTTGGTTTCTGACACAGGGCCTCCTGTGATCTGGGGATTGTGCATTAGGATATGTTTGCTAGATGGACACCAAGCCCATTATCCAAGTATTCACCTGAGTCTGGCCAGAACATCGAGGACAAGCATGTGCTATCACATCTGGTTTTTTAACATGGGTTCCAGGGATTAAACTCAGTCCTTACACATGTATGAGGAGTGCTTTATTGACTGAACCACCTCCGACTCTTCTGACCTTTTAGTTGCATGATGCTGAGGTGAGGCCCTCTCTAAGTAGTAATTTTATGTCTGTTTTTTTTTTCTCTCTCACCATTTACAATCTGTGAAAGCCCTAACCTGCATGGATCCTCAGACAAGGCCCACTGGCATTTGACTCATGCTAGACAGACTTGGTGGTTTCATTTTTATCTGACATTTTTCCTTGCACTCCTGTCTTTTTAAAGCTATTGCTATAAAACAGCAGAAACTAAGATATTTTCAGCCTTTGACTATTTGAATGCTTTTTTTCTCTTAACAACAACGAAATCATGTAAGGGTTTTTGAATATGTTTCCAACCATCTTTTCATCATTTAATTTAGCTTTCACATGATGATGCAAGCATATCGTAGGTTGAAAATATCTACAGCTGTAAAAACCTGTGCTGATTTTGAATGGTAATGGAATGCTAGAGTGCTTACAAACCAAAGGAGCTCATTCTCTTCGATCTCTTTCATGACATGTTCATGTTTTCAGTGGCTGACATACTCATAAAAAAGCCATTTGTTTAGTGAGTATTCAGGAGAAACATATTTTAGGTGAATATGGAAGCTTAGCAAAAGTGTTGATGAAAATATAAACTTAGCACCATCAAGAAGTGAGATTAGAAAGTTAAAAAAGAGAATGTGTGGTGACCTTGAGCTGTCTTAGTGGGGAAAGGTGCCTGTGGTCAAGAGTGATGACATGGGTTTGATCCCTGAGACCTACAAGTGCAAAGAGAGAATGATTCCCACATGTTGTCTTCAATCACCACAGGCAAATGTCATGGGTACCTTGTCCCCCAGCACACATGCACATGCACACACACACATACACACACAGGCGTGCACACACACACACACACACAACCAACAAACATAAATGATTCAAAATAACAAAAACATTAAAATAAAGAAATTTAGACTGTAGACATAACCTTCAACAACAAAACTTTTCAGTGTTAGGGTATTCATTTTCATTGCTATGGTATAGCATAAGCCATATTTGTGAGCATAAGAACGTTTCTTTTGTTCTTTTTTTTTTTGTATTTTTCATATTTTATTTACATTTCAAATGTTAACCTCCTTTCCAGATCTCTTTGGAACCTCCCCATTTCCTACCCCCACCCCCTGCCACTATGGGGGTATTCTCCCACCCACCCAGCCACTCTCGTCTTCCCTCCTTGGCATTCTCCTGTAATGGGGGATCTAACACTCTCAGGCCGAAAGGCCTCTCCTACCCCTGATGGCTAACAAGACCCTCCTCTGCTGCAAACGTGGCCAGCACCATTGGTCCCTCCATGTGTATTCTTTGGTTGGTGAATGAGTCTCCAGGAGTATCAGGGGGTCAGGCCAGTTACCACTGTTACTGTCTCCCTGGGGATGCAAACTCCCTCAGCTCCTTCAGTCCCTTCTCCAAGTTTTCCATCAGGGACTTCACACTCAGCCCTACTGTTGCTGTGAAGGGACTCTTGGGTATTTCAAACTTTTGGGCTATTAACCACTTAACAGTGAGTACATACTGTGTTCATTCTTTTGTGACTGCGTTACCTTGCTCAGGAATATATTTTCAAGTTCCATCCATTTGTCTGCGAATTTCATGAAGTCATTGTTTTTAATAGCTGAGTAGTATTCCATTGTGTAAATGTACCACATTTTCTGTACCCATTCCTCTGTTGAGGGACATCTGGGTTGTTTCCAGCTTCTGGCTACTATAAACATGGCTGCTATGAACATAGTGGAGCATGTGTCTTTATTACATATTGGAGCATCTTCTAGGTATATGCCCAGGAGTAGAATAGTTGGGTCCTCAGGTAGTATTATGTTAATTTTTCTGAGGATCCACCAAACTGATTTCCAGAGAGGCTGTATCAGCTTGCATTCCCACCAGCAGTGGAGGAGTGTTCCTCTTTCTCCACATCCTCGCCAACATCTGCTGTCACCTGAGTTTTTGATCTTAGCCATTCTGACTGGTGTGAGGTGAAATCTCAGGGTTGTTTTGATTTGCATTTCCCTGATGACTAAGGATGTTGAACATTTCTTTAGGTGCTTCTCGGCCATTTGAGTTTCCTCAGTTGAGAATTCTCTGCTTAGCTCTCTTGCACATTTTTTTGATAGGGTCATTTGGATCTCTGGAGTCTAGCTTCTTGAGTTCTTTGTATACATTGGATATTAGCCCTCTATCAGATGTAGGATTGGTAAAGATCTTTTCTCAATCTGTAGGTTGCCATTTTGTCCTATTTACAGTTTCCTTTGCCTTACAGAAGCTTTGTAATTTTATGAGGTCCCATCTGTCAATTCTTGATTTTAGAACACAAGCCATTGGTGTTCTGTTCAGGAACTTTTCCCCTGTGCCCATGTGTTCCAAATTTTCCCCACTTTCTCTTCTATTAGATTCAGTGTATCTGGTTTTATGTGGAGGTCCTTGATCCACTTGGACTTGAGCTTTGTACAGGAAGATAGGAATGGATCAATTCACAATATTCTACTTATAGACCACCAGTTGAACCAGCACCATTTGTTGAAGATGCTGTCTTTTTCCCACTGGATGGTTTTAGCTCCTTTGTCAAAGATCATGTGACCATACGTGTGTGGGTTCATTTCTGGGTTTTCAATTCTATTCCATTGATCTACCTGCCTGTCACTGTACCAATACCATGCAGTTTTTATCACTACTGCTCTATAATATAGCTTGAACTCAGGGAGTTGATTCTCCTCGAAGTCCTTTTATTGCTGAGAATAGTTTTTGCTATCCTGGGTTTTTTGTTATTCCATATGAATTTAAGAATTGCTCTTTCTAAGTCTATGAAGAATTGAGTTGCGATTTTGATGGGGATAGCATTGAATCTGTATATTGCTTTCGGCAGGATGGCCATTTTAACTATGTTAATCCTGCCAATCCATGAGCATGGGAGATCTTTCCATCTTCTGAGGTCTTCTTCAATTTCTTTCTTCAGAGACTTGGAGTTCTTGTCATACAGATCTTTCACTTGTTTGGTTAGAGTCACACCAAGATATTTTATATTGTTTGTGACAATTGTGAAAGGTGTCATTTCCCTAATTTCTTTCTCAGCCTGTTTATCCTTTGAGTATAGGAAGGCTACTGATTTGCTTGAGTTAATCTTGTATCCAGTAACTTTGATGAAGTTGTTTATCAGCTGTAGCAGATCTCTGGTGGAGTTTTTCGGGTCACTTAAGTATACCATCATATCATCTGCAAATAGTGATATTTTGATTTTTTCCTTTCCAATTTTGTGTCCCTTTAACCTCCTTTTGTTGTCTGATTGCTCCAGCTAGAACTTCAAGTACTATACTGAATAGGTAGGGAGAGAGAGGGCAGCCTTGCCTAGTCCCTGATTTTAGTGGGATTACTTTGAGGTTCTCTCCATTTAGTTTGATGTTGGCCACTGGTTTACTGTAAATTGCTTTTACTATGTTTAGGCATGCTATGTGAATTCCTGATCTTTCCAAGACTTTTATCATGACAGGATGTTGAACTTTGTCAAATGCTTGTTCAGCCTCTAATGAAATGATCATGTGGTTTTTTTCTTTGAGTTTGTTTATGTAGTGGATTACATTGATGGATTTATGGGTATTGAACCATCCCTGCATCCCTGCGATGAAGCCTACTTAATCGTGGTGAATGATCGTTGTGATGTGTTCTTGGATTCGATTTGCAAGAATTTTATTGAGTATTTTTGCATTGATATTTATAAGGGAAATTGGTCTGAAGTTTTCTTTTATTGTTGGGTCTTTTTGGGGTTTTGGTATTAGTGTAACTGTGGCCTCATAGAATGAATTGGGTTTCTTCTGTTTCTATTTTGTGGAATAGATTGAAGAGTATTGGTATTAGGTCTTCATTGAATGTCTGATAGAATTCTGCACTGAATCCATCTGGTCCTGGGCTTTTTTTGGTTGGGAGACATTTAATGACTGCTTCTATTTCTTTTGGGTTATGGGACTATTTAGATGGTTTATCTGATCCTGATTTAACTTTGGTAATTGGTATCTGTCTAGAAACTTGTCCATTTCCTCCAGATTTTCCAATTTTGTTACATATAGACTTTTTTAGTAGGATCTGATTGTTTTACTAATTTCCTCAGAAACTGTTGTTATATCTCCTTTTCATCTCCAATTTTATTAATTTGCATGCTGACTCTATGCCCTCTGGTTAGTCTGGCTAAGTGTTTATCTATGTTGTTGATTTTCTCAAAGAACCAGCTCCTGGTTTTGTTGATTCTTTGTATAGTTCTTTTAGTTTCCACTTGGTGGATTTCAGCCCTTAATTTGATTATTTCCTGCCTTCTACTCCTCTTGGGTGTATTAGCTTCTTTTTGTTCTAGAACTTTCAGGTGTGCTGTTAAGCTGCTAGTATATGCTCTCTCCAGTTTCTTTTTGGAAGCACTTAGAGCTATGAGTTTTCTTCTTAACACTGCTTTCATTGTGTCCCATAAGTTTGGGTAAGTTGTACTTTCATTTTCATTACATTCTAGGAAGACTTTAATTTCTTTCTTTATTTCTTCCTTGACCAAGTTATCATTGAGTAGAGCATTGTTCAGCTTCCATGTGTATGTGGGCTTTCTGTTGTTGTTGTTGTTGCCATTGAAGACCAACCTTAATCTGTAGTGATCTGATAGAAGGCATGGGATTATTTTGATCTTCTTATATCTGTTGAGGTTTTTTTGTGACCAATTATATGATCAGTTTTGAATTAGGTACCATGAGGTGCTGAGAAGAAGGTATATTCTTTTGATGTAGGATGAAATGTTCTATAAATATCTCTTAAACCCATTTGGCTCATAGCATCTGTTAGTTTCACTGTGTCTCTGTTTAGTTTATGTTTCCAAGATCTGTCCATTGTTTATAGTGGGATGTCGAAGTCTCCCACTATTTTTGTGTGAGATGCGATGTGTGCTTTGAGCTTTAGTAGAATTTCTTTTATGAAAGTGGGAGCTCTTGCAATCGGGGCATAGATGTTCAGAATCAACAGTTCTTCTTGGTAGATTTTTCCTTTGATGAATATGAAGTGTCCTTCCTTATTTTTTTTAATGACTTTTGGTTGAAAGTCAATTTTTTCTGATATTAGAATGGCTACTCCAGCCTGTTTCTTGGTGCCATTTGCCTGGAAAATTGTTTTCCATCCCTTTACTCTGAGGTAGTGTTTGTCTTTAACATGGAGGTGTATTTCCTAGATGTAGCAAAATTCTAGGTCTTGTTTATGGATCCAGTTTGTCAATCTATGTCTTTTTATTGAGGAATTGAGACCTTTGATGTTAAGAGATAATAAAGAATAGTGATTGTTGTTTCCTGTTATTTTTGATTTTGTTTATATGTTTGAGTAGCTATCTTCTTTTGAGTTTGTTGAAAGATTACTTTCTTGTTTTTACTTGAGTGTAGTTTCCCTCCTTGAGTTGGCGTTTTCCATGTATTATTCTTTGTAGGGCTGGGTTTGTGGAAACATACTGTGCAAATTTGGATTTGTCATAGAATATTTTGGTTTCACCATCTATGATTATTGAGAGTTTGCTGGGTATAGCAGCCTGGGCTGGCATTTGTGTTCTCTTAGGGTCTGTGTGAGATCTGCCCAGGATCTTCTAGCTTTCATAGTCTCTGATGAGAAGTTTGGTGTAATTCTCATAGGTCTTCCTTTTTATGTTACTTGCCCTTTCCCCTTTACTGCTTTTAATATTCTTTCCTTATTTTGTGTATTTGGTGTTTTGACTATAATGTGACAGGAGGAATTTCTTTTCTGGTCCAGTCTATTTGGCGTTCCGTAGGCTTCTTGTATATTTATGTTCATCTCTTTCTTTAGGTTAGGGATGTTTTTCTTCTATAATTTTGTTGAAGATATTTACTGGTCCTTTAAGTTGGGAATCTCCACTCTCTTCTATACCTATTATCCTCAGGTTCTGTCTTCTCATTGCATCCTGGATATCTTGGGTGTTTTGAGTTAGGAGTTTTTTGGTTTTGTGTTTTCTTTGACTTCTGTGTCCATGTTTTCTATGGTATCTTCTGCATCGGAGATTCTCTCTTCCATCTCTTATATTCTGTTGGGGATGCTTGCATCTATGCGTTTTGATTTCTTTCATATGTTCTTTAACTCCAGAGTTATCCCCTTTTGTAATTTCTTTATTGTTTTTTATTTCTGTTTTTAATTCCTGAATGGTTTTGTTCTTTTGTTTTATTGTGTTTTCCTGTAATTCTTTAAGGGATTTTTGTGTGTCCTCTTTAAGGTTTTCTAGTTGTTTACCTGTGTTTTCTTGTATTTCTTTAAGGGAGTTATTTATTTCCTTCTTAAAATCTTCTATCATCCTCTTGATAAGTGATTTTAAGTCTGAGTCTTCCTTTTCTGGGGTGTTGGGGTATCCAGGGCTGGCTGTGGTGGGAGGGCTGGGTTCTGATGAAGCCAAGTAGTCTTCGTTTCTGTTCCTTGGGTTCTTGCCCTTGCCTTTCGTCATCTGGTTATCTCTGCTGTTCGCTGGTCTCTCTCTCTGACTGTGGCTTGTCTTTCCTTCAAGCCCAGGTGCCAGTATTCCTTGGAGACCAGTTCTTTCTCCAGACTGTTCCTCAGTCCCTGCGTCTGGAGTCCTTCCCCTGGCTTTTCCACACACGTGGGCGGCTCACTTTCTCCCTGTGCTGTTTTGCTCAGGTTTCTTTTTTTTCTGTAATTACTTTTATTTCCTTGAAAGTTATAAGTGTTGTGTACACCTTCACTCTCAGTCACTTAGAAGGCCAAGGCAGAAAGATTGTAAGTTTAACCCCAGCTAGGATCTCTGACTCTCTCTCTCTGTCTCTCTCTTTTCTCCTCTCTCCTCTCTGTTCTCCCACCTCTCTCACATACATATCATGTATACATTGTGCATATATGTAGTATTTGTTTTATTTTAGGCTGCAAATTATTTTTCCTTGAAAACTGTTAAGAATGTTCTATTACTGTTATATAATGAATGTTATAAAGCATGGATGGATTAGAAAGATCTGGTTAGAGCAATTTTTTTTAAGTATCATCTCTCTATATAGTGAGTTGTAATAGTCCATTATTTTGGTTTTAGAGGCTTAGCTGTTCACAGATAGAAGAGAAAAAACTGAGGATAACTAAGTTAAATTTGTATTTAGGATTCCAGGTAATCTAGAAATGTAATAATTTTGAAGTTGAATATTTATAGTATTTATAGAGAACAGTATGTTGTGAACATACTGATGTGTAAGTGTGGGGTAAGAAGGAATACTTAAAGAGTGAAAACAGAAGATGTCTGCTATCATTCTCTGAACTTTTGACTAAGATGATGTAGAGAGAGTTTACTAGTAGCTACTTCTCTTCCTCCTCCTCCTCTTCTTCTTCCCCTCCTCCTCTTTCTCCTATTCCTTCTCCTCCTTCTCCTTCTTTTGCATCAAGAATAGCCACTGCATTGTTGCAATGCTCACTAACATTCCCCTACCCATAATCCTTCCTTTTTTTCTTGTTTGGCTGTAGTTCTCAACTGATGCTAAAATGGCCTTATCAGACATTAATAATACTGCTAGCTACTTTTACATTGCTGTGGGCAAATATCTCACAGAATAGCTTAAAGGAAGAGAGGTTTATTTTGATTGGTTTAGGTGGATACAGTCCATCATGGCAGGCAGGTATGGAATATGTGGCAGCAAGTGGCACCTCCTCAAATCTTGGTGGGTTTGGATGCAGTGAGAGGAAGGGACCAGAAGCTGTGCTCTGCAAAGCTCAGGTCCATGAACCCTGACTAGGGAAATGAGGGAATGAAGAAACAACAGATACAGAAAAGCTGGAGGTTTGGGCTCACAGAGGAAGAAATCATAGCACCCTATAAGCTATTTGTAGGGTGCTACAAATATATTTTTATTTACAAAAATGTATTTTTTATATACATTTGTACAGGGAGGCAGGGTTATTCCATACATCTGAACAAGAAGGTGGGGTTATTATATGCAAATGAATGAAGAGGCCATGCCATTATACACAAATAAACAAGGAGACAAGTTTATTTAACCTCAGTAGAAGTGGTCTCTTTAGGGGTGCAGTCTTCTGGCAGTAGACATCAATGCAGAAAACTAGAGTGAACACACTGTGCATAAACTGTCAATATTTGCACTTAGACCCACAGAAGGCTTTGGCATCTCTCTAAGTTCAACTCAAGGAAGGTTTTGCTGCTATCATTAGGCAGAGGCTTTGCAGTCTTTGATGTGTTTGTGTCTGTATTAGCAGTAAGAGTTCACTCAGGACTTCACTGAATCCCTACAAGCCTAAGTATGGCTGAGATAAAACCCTCAAAGGCTTGCCTTAGGTAACTTACCTCCACCAACCAGTCATATAACTTCCTCCAAACAGTGCCATCTATTGGTTTCCAGATGTTCAGACACATGAGCCAGTGAGGGAACACTTCAAATCCAACTCATAATGGTAACACACTTATCCTACAAACATATTGACATAAATGCACAAGGCTGTGTTTAGTATATACTTTTCTCTTCTAGGTCTTACTCTGAGGCATTAGGAGCATTCAATACATAGTTACTGCATGAAGAAAGTAAGTTAAAACAACTTTCATGTGTATTTACATACAATATACTATGTAATATGTTACATGCTACATCATATGAATTTGGAACCTGTGTCAGATTGTTTTTGTGTCCTCTCTAGTCAATATTTCATGATTCTCTTCTTCATTTGTTGGTTGTAGGAATGGAAACCAGCCCCTTTCTTCATTGGTTGGCACCTCTACAGGATGCATACAGAGGCCACTGGGCAACAGATTTCTTAACTGTCACAGGTTATTTGTGTCTTAATGCTTGATGACAGTAATGGAGGTGGATGTTGATGGAAGAGGCATCTCATCACTTCTAGTTTTTTGGTTCCTGGGTGATTGTATTTTTACTAGAACATTTTCAGCACTTTCTCCTTTTTCTGCTGAGCCTTTGAGAGAGGGTAGAATGCTGAATGGCTCTTTCAATAGGCAGCTTTGTCAGGGAATTTATTCTAAGCTACCTGACATTGCTTGAGAACTACTGTGCAATGGCTTTTCTCCTGTAATACCCCAAGGCTTCAATTTGCTGACTTTAAAAAACGATACATATATAGAATTGGGATAGATTCCAGTTTCCCTGTGACAGTTCTGGTTAATACCTGCTGCATGGTATGAATGTCAATGGTGTCTCTTTGACTTTCTTAATTCACCTTGATTGGGCAATAAAGTCTAGCAGTGTCTGCTAATTTGATTCTTTTACTTCTAAGTGTTTTCTTGCCTATCTGTTGAGGAGTACTCATTCCTTACAGTGCTGGAATTAGGTATTGACAATTCTCCCATGTTCCTTATTCCATGATTCTTCTCAGGCAGCAAACATATAGGGAAACTGTCTATTCACTTATTTAAATCTTTTGAAGGGGAAAATCAGTTGAATAAATCTATGTTTTAAAAAAATAGGTGAATTTTCTCTTCCAAGGCCAGTGTAATTG
Organism: Rhynchomys soricoides; assembly: GCA_019843965.1. Classification (NCBI taxonomy): domain Eukaryota; kingdom Metazoa; phylum Chordata; class Mammalia; order Rodentia; family Muridae; genus Rhynchomys; species Rhynchomys soricoides. The sequence continues at coordinate 2,103,510 of JADRCH010000252.1, read as the reverse complement.
AGTAAAAAGGTTATTTTGATATATAAATAAACCCTACTAGTTTTTTGACATATAAGGATTGGTGTAATATAATTGAAGGCACTATGAGACTGACAAACCTTTTACCTTCCTGGGAGTCTTCCATATGCATTTCCACAAGTGCTCTCAAATGGTCCACCTCAGGGATGCCTTGATGAGAAAAGACTATGAAGATTATATCAAGTGTATATATAATGTAGTTGAACAGAACAAGGGCAAAGGAGTGCCAGAAGAAAGAGACAACCGGAGTACAGTAGCATTCTCCAGGGATTTGGAATTCGAAGAGGTAGGCATTGAAGTGTGGATGTAATTTCTGCAGATTTACGGGTCCGGTAAGATTCTGTAGAGGAGGGTTTGATTCGTTATCTTTCAGTGAGTCTGCCCAACTTGAGACAGAATAGAGAAAAGTGGTGACTGCTGTTGGGATGGCACCAAAGTGGTAGGCAAGAACTCACTTTTAAAAATTAATTGGAGATACCTGAATGGAATACACACACACACACACACACACACACACACAACATGATATATGTTTAGGAGGAAGAGAGAATTGGTTTCTCAGTGAGTCAAGCTGAGTCGCATGGTTCCTGTACAAGCCTTGAAAGTAGAACAAAGGAACACAGCCACCAGTGGGGTTTACCGAGGAAAGGTTTGCAGCTGCCTCAGAAAGCTTAAGCTCAGAGGTACTGGGAGTCCCTGCTCTGCAGAGGCAGACAGGCTGCTCTGAGGCAGAGAGTCAGATGGTAGAAGCTGCCTGCTTCTTACAAGGAAATAATCAAAGGATACAGATAAATAAATCTGATTAATTGTTTTAAAGGATAGAGGGAGTATAATAGTAATTGTTTAAATGTTCTTAAGCATACATGGAATAAAGAAATTTGGGCCTTCGATCTCAAATGTAGGAAATAAAGGCAAATTGGGAGAACGAGAAAAATACATTAAAAGAGATTTGAAAAGACCTATGCCAGGGCAAGTACTCAGATTCTTTTGAATGTGATCTACATGAGAATTCTAAAACTGTTCAGCTTGGTATTACAAAAATAGAGCCTGGAAATAGGCTTATACAGTAAATAGAAGGAAATTTAATTAAAGTTAAATACATAGATGAAAAACTAATTGAGGCTCTTGATCCTAAATTGTAGGTCTAAGAGCAGGGGATAAGTGGAAAAATTTATCTCAGACAGATAAAGAAACTTATGTTAATTCAAGTTACATAAAGAGAAGGGGACATATGTATCCAAAGAGATATTGATCTCCATTGAAGGGAGGATTTAAGCATATAAAGATGAGTAAATAATTGAGGCATTTGATTTTAAATTGCAGGTCTAAAAGCAAAGAATAGGCAGCTTCACCTATCTCAGACAGTAGAAACATAGGTCTTAATCTCACTATTAAATATTAATCATGTAATACAAAACAGGAGGTAGTGGAGGAGCTCAATCCAAACAGATAATATTTGTTTAGATAATCTTAATTACTTTGAATTGTCTTAATTATTAAAATGAAGATGACTAAAAGTTTGGTGGTATTTATGATATTAAAAACCAAGCTATTAATTTAATTCATTCTACACTTTTTATGATTTCCAGTTATTAGACCACAGACATTCTATTTTGGGAGAAAACCTCTGTATTTGTGTTGGCAGGAAAGGAAAAAGGTCTTTGGACCCCTTCCAGAATAATATGGATCAGACATGACAGGGGAAGACCCCCTGAAGGTGTTGGCTATAGAAAAGAAAAATTGGAGAAAATCAAACAGGACAGATAACTTGATCTGCTGTTTCCTTGACATGGGAATAGCCCAATAACTGGCTTAGGCATAAAAATGTCTCTAGCCAAAACTTCAGCTAAATGTACACAATAAATTCTATTGGTTATGGAATCCTTAAGATTCTTTGTGCCCTCCTTCATATAGCACAAATGAAGATTTATTACAATTGGTTATTAATCAAATTAACTCATAAAAGGATAGTTGTCTTTCACCTGCTTAAAGAAGGAACAAAATTAATCCTTAACTGATCTATGCACCTTGCACAATCCATACAAATCTGTTAATAATACTAAAATTTGGTTGTGAGATTCATATATTACAGAATGTATAGCTTTGGCAATATTCATCCTCAGTGATGCTGAAATGACCTGCTGTTCCAGCTCCCTGCCTCATCTGATGCTGTTTTCAGAGACTTGCTCCCAGAACAGCTTTAGGAACAGCTGCTGATCCCTAGGGACTACAGTTAATTCAGCTTTCCAGATGGTTCTAGACAGGACTTTAGTTAATTCCTGAACTTTCTAAGCATACACAGACTGGATAACAAAGCTAGCTTTAAAAGTCTAACCAAATTTTCTAATTTTCCCACCCCTCCCCACCCCTTTAAATAACTTCTTATCACCCCTATTCATCAGGAAGAAGTGGTAGAATGTCATCATCTTGATCCCTTGGGTTTGGGTGTCTGGTTATGATTATTTTATAAATTATAGATAGATTGGCATTTTAATGGATAATTTGGAAATGATCACAATTTTGAGCAGGAAGGAAATAGATGGAATAGATTACTAAATTTATTCTTAAGCAAAACATTATATAGTCACAATCCTACATTGGTGGAAATCTTTATAATTGATACAAATTGAAGTTATGATTTTACATTGGTACAGAAATTACAGATTGATGGAGACTTATGGTTTTCATTGGTATAAATTTCTTATATTGATCCAAAAATGAAAATAATATTGTTACTCTTAGCTAGGCACTGTGCCTACCCAACCCATTTAAGAAAACAAGGCTTAGACCCAGTCCTTGTAATAACTGCTATTACAAACTGTTTAGGATAATTAACTAACGCAAGTTAAGGTCAGGTAATAAACTTATGGTTATACTGGATTCTTCTTTAATTATATTAAGCTGCTTTCTACAATATTCAAATAGAAATAGCTAAGAATAGTCAAGGTTTAACAATCTAGATATACTTTATATAGTCTTTAAAAACATAAAAAGTCTACAGAATATGACATTGAATATTAATTCATTATTAAAGATCATTTAACTTGAGACATGTCTGCTCCTGAGAATACCACATTCATTGTTCAAAGAAGAAATTGAGCATCAAAACCCCCATATGGAGTTATTTTAATTATGTCAAGATAGCCACTGGAAAAAAATTACTCTATTCATCTACAGACAAAAATACTGTTCAAAAAAGAACACACAATGCAGGATAGTTGACAGTTTAGCTCTGCCAATACAGTGTAAACAAGTCCTTCATAGTTCCTGTTTCATTTCCAGGTCTCGATCTGTCAGATGGTTCTGGGCTAGAAGGCTGAAGACTTATGCTCCAATGTTTTGAGGAATGAGAGACTGTTCAGGTAGACAGATGTCTCTACAAATTGCTTAAGTTTTGGAAGCTATGTTTGTGCTTCCTGTATTTTCAAATATTTGATTTGTTCTCAGATTTCTGATGGGGTTGAAGACTAGATATAGTCTCATAATCAAACTCAAGTTGTTTAATATTGAGGAAGATGATATAGAAAGGATCGTTTTCAGATGGTAATACAAATTCAAGTCAGAACATAATCAGGTATAGAATTGTAAACTCTTTAAGTCAGGATAAATTTAGAGTACTTTATCTAATTGACAAATATGATGAACTGTATATTAATTATATATCATAATTTATAATTTTCATAATTGTTATGATCATGCTCAATTTATGTCTGAGAGAAGAGCTTTTTTAAAAATTTGAACAGGAAGGGTGAGATGTTGGAGTTTGTATCTAATGCTTTGTCTTATTTTGGCTTTCAAAAGGCATGCTTCCAGACCTGAGGTGCCTGTCCCCAACTGGCTTCAATTGGTAATAAAGAACTGCCATACAGTCACTGTCTGGGTAGATGGGCAAGGAGACAGGGCCGTACTCTTAGATTGTGCAGACAAAGGAGAGAGAGAGAGAGAGAGAGAGAGAGAGAGAGAGAGAGAGAGAGAGAGATTGGATGAACAGCAGAATTACCATGACTCAGAGGCAGAGGGAACAGATATAAGAGCTGCAGGAGAGAAATCATCCAACAGTGTAGATGGAAAGGGAAAGCAACTGTGTGTGTGTGTGTGTGTGTGTGTGTGTGTGTGTGTGTGTGTGTGTAGCTGCCCAGAAGGTAACAGGATAGCAAAGTTAAAATATAAATTTAGAAGATATTAAGCCTTAGAAGTGCCTTGCCATTGAGCTAGTCAAGAGATATCAAAATTGGCTGGCATATGTGTGTTTTTTGTTCATGAATCCAGAGCTCATGGGTGGGTGCAGTGCATCAAACCTGCTGGGAGCCAAATTGAAGGTAAAAATTGTAGTGATTTTCCAAGTTTCTCTCTCTTTTTCTCTCTTTTCTTTGATCCTCCCCCATCTTCACTGGCAGCACAGAAAGCACAAGAGAGTAAGTGGGATAAAGTATTGTACATGTATGTAATTTGGTCACTGATGACTTGTTTGAACTAGCTGTGTGTGCCCAAGAAAACTCGGCTTTGAAATAACCATGAGACTCCAGCTTTGGGCACATTTCTCTGGGTTCTGTAGAGGACATGAGAATTCTTCAGGGACCTTCATTATAATCTGTGGTGGAGGTAGGTAAAGGACAGAAAATGAAAGACATCTCTGGGATGCTCACTTTGGTATGCTAGAACTGTTTAATTCAGTCAGTTAGTGTGGCTTTAGGGCATTAATGCTGAAGTTTGGGTTGCTCATCCCAGTGGACCTACTTAATACCCAAGTTGGGAGTCCTATTTGTTTTCACTACTTATATCTCCTTCAAATTTTCTGAGATCTTAGTACTTTAGCTTCTATAGGAAAAATTCCTCCAAGCTTTTTTGCACTATATCATTATGTTTATTTGAATTTATCTTTATGTTATTTTCTCCATCTATCATAACTGATGCTACAAATACAGATTTATATTGACATACATATGAGTAAAAACTATAAATTTCTCCATTTAGCAAATATTTATGGACCATTTCCATGTATACCCATTTCTATTTAGGCGCTGTAATGGAGATGTAGACTTTTTAAAAAGTCTATATTCATGGGAGGGAAGAAATTATGGAGTCATCCACAAACAATAGTTATGCAGCATGCTAGATCAAGACAGGTACTGGAGTAGAATGACCTCCCAGACAAGATCAAGAGGGAAGAGGAAAGGGAAGGAAAGGGGCAGATGCAGCAGTGAACAAGTGACAAGATGGTGTGACAAGAAGAGAGAGGCTCATTGGTAAGGTTAGGTTAGAAGCAGGACTGGAAAGAGACAAATGACTGGCTAATGAGTTACCTCCCAGAGAATTCAGCAGGAGAGTGAAGAAAAGCAAAGCCTGGAGGGAGAGCTGGCCTCCTGTGGTCTTTGAAGCTAAGAGGCTGGGGTATGTAACTTAGGGGCATTTCTAGGGCACAGGACAGAGGTATACCTAGGGACTCTGAAGACCTTTGCAGGCTCTATGGTGCTATGGCTGCTATCTGGGGGAAGTAGGAGCCATTTCAGAGTTTGTGGCACAAGACAGTCATCAACTAGTTATGCTCAAAAGTTATGCTTCAACTTCATGTTACAGATAGACTGGGGGGAGGGGAAATGATTAAGGACAGAGGCAGGAAGACCATCAAGAAGATATATAGTCCTTTGTTGAGAGATGTTGGTAGGTTGGATGAGAAGGTACAGACCAGTCAGAGCTGATGGACTTTCTTTTCACCTTTTGTGTTTTACATGTGTTATTATTATTATTATTATTATTATTATTATTACTATTATTGTTTTATTTGCATCATATATGTACATGTCATGGTGCATGTGTTGAGGTCAGAGGACAACTTGAGGGTGTCTATTCTTTCCATGCGGTTCTTGACAATTGAGCTCAGATCATCAGACTTTATTGCAAGTGCCTTTACCCTCTGAACATCTCATGGATATGCTTTGAACCTGAAGATAAGATGTGTTTTTTTTTTTTTTTTTTTTTTTTTTTATGAATTCCATGCAGGATATAGGAAGCAGAAAGAAGTCAAGGAAAATTTTAGATTTTGGCTTATGTATTTGAGGTAGTGGAATTAACAAGGATGTTAAATGTCTTAGTAATGTAATAATCTGAAAAAAATATTTTCATGAATTTTCCCCACAATATTTCTGGAATGGAGACCAGGCCAGAATGAAAAGGGATATGGCAGGCTGGCTAGTCTCTGGCTTGCTCAAGGTTGATTTTAGGTCTCATTCGACAGTTGCACCCCCAATATAAGGACTATATATTCTTTCTCTATAGTTAAGCTATTGACCATAGTAACTGTTACATATATTTTGTAATCAAATTATTGATCTCTAAGATGAATTATTATATTATTTAGTACTTATGCATGCTACTACTTATTTAAATGCTTTCTTTATAATGTAATATGTAAACATAAATATAAAGGTAAGATGTAAAAATATTTCAAAAATGTGTTATTATTTTAATCTAAGTATTTTATTTGATTTTTGTGATATTATTCAGTGCTGGGATTAAACCTTCAATCTCATTAATCTCATTAATTTTGACCATATTTATAATTTCTACCACTGAGCTCTAAATTTAATATTTGTTGACGGAAGTGTTTGGAACTATGTAGACAGGTATTTACAATTTGGTGTTGTCATTTTTAGGGACATTGCTAAGCACTTGAAGGAAAGCATTTCTCATGCATCAATTAAAATGTAATATGACTTTATTTCCATGCAGATACCATTCAATTTTATGGATCAAACAAACAAACATTTGAATACAGGAATTGCAATTTCTCCCAGTATCTACATTTTAAGTGATCATCAAATTCTACAGGTACTGTATCAACCACACACACAACTCAATTGAAAAGGTGACAGTTGGAAGTACTCTGAGTTCTGTGCAGACTTTGAAGAGAGTATCAAAGCTGCCCCTGACTGGCAGCAATTGTGGAATGTCATTTGTGGTAGGAAACTTTCTGATAACTGAGTTGTAAGCATGTGAAATGATTCTTGAAATCAGTGGGATATCATAGTTGATACCTAACAAATCTTTGACTGCTTCAGGTGTGTTCTTACATTTAACCCTGACAGGGCTGTTCTTACAAACAAGTCCCGCTACTGATATTGAAACACAATTTATTTTATTTTATTTTCTGCTCAGTGTTCTTTCTCATGGGAAGCATCCTTCCCACCTATTCTTTGTCCCTGTAGCTCAATTTTAATACAAATTCTTTCTACACTAGAACTAAGAAGGCAATGCAATAGAGTCAGCCAGCCTATTCCATCAGAAGACAGTAACAGGTTTAGGGATCGTTACAGAATCCAAGCCAATCCAGACCCCAACTTGTACCAAAACAATGAGGATCTGAGCTTCCTTTCACTTTGGGAACAATAATCTTTTATGACCTTGAGAGCTGGCAGCTTTTGGCAGCTTCCTTTCTGATACAAGAGCATTCCAGGCAAGCAGAACTGAGATCTGGGAGAAAGCACACCAGCAGCCTCTGATCTACATCTAGCTAGCACCGAAACAAGGGTTATTCCTGTTACATGCTTAATGCAATTCATTCTAAATTAGGCAGATCAGTCACTTTAGTTGAAAACTGAAGATGTCCTTATTCACATAGGTACAGAAACATTTTCTTTTCTACCATGCTTTCCGATCTCCACAGGAAATGTCCCCTGCAGGATATGGGCTTATATTCCATAATGGTCCTCACTCTGCATGGCTCCAAGCCTTCAAAGTCTCAATCCTACCCTTGACCCATTTCTCTGAATCATTCTCTTATTGTACACCGATTTTAAAGCTCATTTCAAAACCAGATGAGGTAGCACCATCTTTCTTCTGAGCCTGGTTCTTAGTACTGACTTATTTTGAGGCTGCATGGCTTCCTTTGACAGAAACAGACTCCTTTCCTTGGAGTCATAAACGTTTCTTTGAGGCTTCCATAGAACACTGATCCTTTTTGGTGATGAGCACCTTATTAAACTCTTGGCACATTTGCAGAGAGTGGAGACCAGTGGTAGCCATGACATCCCAAGGTCAAAACTTTCTCTCTCTGTCTCTGTCTTTTGTGATTTGAATGTTTCTACTGTAGAGATTTCACTCCACTTTTCATAACTGAAGTTAAATTATGTAAGATTTTTTTATTGTAATAAATTTTGAAGCTAAGGAGAACATTTCTAGCTCAGATATTCTTCTATCTATCATCTATCCATCCATCCATCTGTCTGTCATCTGTCTATCAATCTATCTATCATCTATATCATCTATCTATTTATGTATCTATGTATCTATCTATCTATCATCTATATCATCTGTTTATCTATTAACTATATAATCAATAAACCAATTATGAATGTATTATCTATCTATCATCTGTGTTTCTATAAATAATCTATCTCAATTTATTTTTCTGAAGTTTATCCTTCTGAATTTATCATTTATGAAATTAAGTTCTCATGAAATGGCAGTTACCATTAGAAAGCTGCATACCATTTTATGCAAACACTTCCCTGTCTGATTTTACCTTGAGTTTTATATCATGCAGGTTTACTTACTATTGCTTTTCTCATTTTTCTCCAATTTGCAAAATGCCCAAACTGAAAAACAGTGCTCCTTAATGTAAGGAGGAAAACTTGGATCCTTTAAAAACTAAAATCCTTCCAATATTGCAGACAAATCCACATATTTTGCACTAAAATAAAAATAGAGAAAATTCTGAGGAAAGTCAGAATGGTGGTGGTACAATTTATTACCTAAAAGACAAAAGTTGGCCAGGTTCTGCCATCTCTTACAGGTTCAACATGTCTCTATGGAATTCTTAGCTGCAGATAAAGTAATCTTGTTTGATTTATATAGCCTTGGTTTAAGAAAAGTACAGAAGGAAAGGCCTACGCCAATTCTTTATCTTAGGCAGTTTGTTGGCAGTGTCTTTGTGTTCAAAAGATATGGGCTCAAGAAAAAAATCAGAAGATCTCCTCTCTCATCAGTTTCCATTTGCCCAGCTCCATCCTCAATATGTGCTGGCATTTGCTGAGCTACATTAATCAAGAATTAAAAAGCAGTTTTATTAATACTTTAGAAAAGTGCCAGATTGATTGCCAGGAAGTTTGCATCCTCTAAATGTAGCATAATTAACTAAATTAAGTTTCTTCTTTGCCTGCTTCATATACCTACCAGGATGGCACATGCAGGAAGAACTGAGGTCAGACTTAAGAAGTCAGTTTTTCATTTCATAGTACCATAGAGGAGGAAAAAAATAATTAAAGATTCGAATGTGAGATAAAATCATTAAAAATTATTGTCAATTTTCAGTTTTTATGAAAGCTGTGGGTATATCACCAAAATGCAAAACAAGAATCTGGCAAAAATTCTGCACTCTATTTTTGAGATCTTGTGAATCTCTAGAATCTCTTTTTGGTTAAGAAACTGAAAGTGTTACAATGACAGTCTTAGACAATTAGGTGGCAATAGAGGCTCCTAGATCACCCTCAGATTCGAACTCAGATTTATGGACATTTGTGTGGGTAATTCCTTGTATGAGGCATCAACATTTCACAGCCTATTACAGAAGAAATGGTCTAATCCCAGATCTGTAGCAACAACTAATAGATCTACTTTCTTTCTACATGACAGTATAAAATCATTGCCCGATATTTTTTTTCTTCCCTTCCTCTTTGACCCCTGAGCAGCACCAGTGTGTACACATGTGTATGTTTAGTTCTCTGTCTCTCTGTCTGTCTCTGTCTCTGTCTCTGTCTCTCTCTTTGATGTATACTTGAGTATGATGTGAGGGGGGCATAGAAGCCCATAGACATATTTGCAGGCATGTGAAAGCCAGAGATTGACATTGGATGTCTTCCTCTTTTGCTCTCCAGACTCTTTTTAGAGACAAGATCTCTCACTGATCCTGAGGATCATGAATTCTGCAAGAGTAGTCAGCAAGCCTCAGGAATCCTTTTTTTTTTTTTTTTTCTGTTTATCCATCATTGGGATTTCAGACGAGTTCACTATCATACCCTGATTTTTACCGGGGTTCTGGAGATCCAATCCCAGCCCCTCCTGCTTATATGGAGAACGCTTTACTAACAGTGCTGTCTCCCTAGACCGCCCTTCCCTATTCTAAGATGAGTTTCCAAAAGGCTTTAATTGTGTATTATCTAGTATTAACCCAAGACCCTTCATTCTCTGGGTTGTCTGGGTTGTTTTTCTATACATGCATTTAATTTTTATCAACCTCCTTTTAAAATGTTGTTCTCAGAAAAGAATATGCTTTACAACATGTGACTTGAATAGTTAGAATAATAATGACAATATTTTCAGAGTGAGATATTCTATTTTTTTAAAATGCACCCTGACTCCATTAGGGTTTTTGGAAGGCTCATTACAATGTCACCTCATAATAAGCCTTGCATCAACTAAAATCCATTTTTGCATAAATTAGTTTCTATGTACGTATGTAGTTTCTTATCATTAAGCACTTCTTCCTTTTTCATCCTCAACAAATTTTAACTATTAATAGCCATTTGAAGTTTCTTATTTAGTGATTTTAAAGTTTAATCCTCACTGCTTTAAATAAAATTTTTTGTGTTGATATTTAATGAACCTAAGTTTGGGACGCAGTTGGTTCCTTTATTAACAGCCTTAATTTAGTAGATAGAGTCCAAACCTGGTTTTCTGTGCGCTTTGTTATAAAGTGAGATCTTTGTGGCAGACTGAATGGCTGGCCCTGTTCCTTTACTCTTGTTCTGTGAAGTGACTTCTGTTTGCCGTGGCCTCATATTATGTTCGCAATAAAGTACTTCTCTGCTTTTTGACTTATGACTTGGCACATGACTTGATTTGACACTGGATAGGGGGAGAGTGTAAGCAACGGAACACACTAAATTTCCCAGAAGGGCGCTGACCCTCTTTCCTGGAGCAGGGTGAGAATGCTCACATTTGCTCCATAAAATTTCAAATGGTCTAGGGGCCACCAATGTGTCTGCCATATTCTCTGTTTTTGGATGGTAGTTTATTGCAGGTATTCTCTGTTCCTCAACACCACTGGGAGTGGCCTTTTTACTTTCTAGATCTGTAGCAGGAACAACATGGCTGCCTCTATATAAACACTGGGGGCTGTGCAGCTGCAGAAGCATCTCCTGCAGGAGGACCCAAGTGAGGACTGCCTGTGACACCAGCATCCCTGTAGGAGGACCCAACTGAGGACTGTCTGAGAGAGCAAGGATTGCTGATGCAAATAACGCCAGCCAATTAGGACTGCTGTTTAGAATAGATACTTTCTTAGCACCAATGGGGGCGTGGGTGGAGAGTATTAAACTTGCAGCAGTGTTCAGATGAGCTTACGGCAGCATTTCTCACCTGTTCCCCGAGTCTGTGTCCTTGACTCTGCACCAACTCACCCCCAACCCCAAAGAGCAGGTAGGGTCGGTTGGAGAGCTGTCCAGGGTACAGTCAATGTAAATACACAGATCAGAGTAGAAGTGAGGTAGGACAGGACTTTGGTCTGATGATATATTTGAGTGAACTGCTGACAGAGAACCTCTGGGTGAGGATGAATGTGTTTTGCTAATAGTAGGTGTCTTTTTGGTGTGTGAGCGCATAACAGAATAGAACACACTAGTAATCTGTAAAGAGCAGGATTTTGTTTTGCTTGATTGTGGGACCTGGGAGACCAAGACAATGGTGTTACCATCTGGTGTCTGGTGAGAGCTGCCTTTTATGCTTCTGATCCCTCCCATTGGAGAGAAGCAGAAAGGCAAGAAGGACAAACACTGTGTCCTCACCTGGCAGGAAAGTAAAAAAGAGCAAACCAACCCCCACAAGGTCTTTAAACTACACTAATACACCCAGATGGGCAGAATCCTCATCATGAACACTGCCTGTTAAGCTTCACTTTTCAATGACACTGTTTAGGTGATTAAGTTTATAATTCCTGAGTTTTGGGGACACATCCAGATCACAGCAGTACTAATATGAATTATTATAAAGAGGATAAGTTGTATAGATTAAATTGGCATTCCCGCTTTTAATAACTTCCCTATAGTAACATTATTATGAGTTAATCAAATGACTGACAAACTTATAGCTTGAGGGGCTAAATCCAATTGCAACTTTGGTGTGAGGGATATATGAAGTGGAGCATTGAGCTAATAATGACTTGTGTTTTTAAAAAAGCCTTTGAAACATACACAGAATAATATGTAGAAGAACTATATGTGGCTTGCAAATTCCCAGATTTATTTTTTTCTAGCTTTTTACCAAAACAGTTGCTAACCCCTGGCTTAGCCAAGATAAGGTGTATTTGCTAACATTTGATTTCTATGCCATGTGATTTGCTTTGACCAATAGGATGTTGAAAGATTGTGGTGTGAGCAGAAGCTTGGGAAAAAAAAATTGGAAAACTGGGGTGTTTGCCCTTGGCTCTTTTAAATTTATTTTTTCCTAGATTTGTGACAATTAATGTGTAAAATAAAACCTCTGCAGAAAAATAAAAAATGAATCACTCAATAATTTATTTAAAAAATATACATAAAATTATCACCCAGGTCAAAAAATGAGTTGAAATCAAAGTTAAATATTAGTACTTACTTCCTTCTTCTTGGAGCTTTTCTTTCTTTCTTTCTTTCCTTCTATCTGTCTGTCTTTCCTTTTCTCCTTTCTTCCTTTTCTTTTCTTTTCTCTTTTCCCCTGAGGTTTCAAAAGTCCATGCCATTTCAAGGCAGCTCTCTTTGACTCTTGCTTGTGTTTTGAGCTGTGACTCTCAGCCATTCCTGCCACCATACTTTTGCCCCTCCATCATGGACTCTAACTCGTGAAACTGGGTGCCTAATTAAATACTTTCTTTATGAACTGCCTTGGCCATACTGTTTAGTCATAGCAATAGAAAAATGACTAAGACAGACTGGATAGACTGAGTTTATGTATTTAAGAACATACATGCATGTAACAACAATGAGAAAAAGGACCACAAATTTGAAAGAGAGCAAGGAGGCGTACATGGAAAAGATTGGAGGGAGAAAGGGGAAGAGAAATCATGTTCTAATCTCAAAATATAAAATAAATACTTTTATTTTACTTTTAACTTTTTTCTTTTATTGAAAAAATATTTTTCATACAATTTGCTGATTACAGTTTCTCCTCCTCCAACTCCTCCCAGATTCTCTCTCCTTCCTGTCTCATCCTATTTCTGTCTTTCCTTAGAAAACAAGCAGTTATCTAAGGAATAATAGTAAAATAAGATATAAAACAAAAAGAAACAAATCAGAATAATTTCAAAACAAAACAAAAAACTAATAGTAGAAGAAAAAAGTCAAAGAAAAAAGGTACAAAAACAAAACACACACACATAGACACACACACACACACACAGAGATGCAGAGACACACAGGAATCCCATAAAAACACAAAACCAGAAACCATAATATTGACTTAAAGGATCTGTAAGGTTTAAAAAAAGATTCCCTGATGTGATGTTATAAGACAAAGCACCCCAAAGATGCCATTGAGTTTATCTTATGTTGGGCATCTAGTGAGCCTCCACTGGACAAAGCCTAATTTCACTTTTACAAATTGTCATCAACTGGAGATAGCTTTTGGGTTGGCAATGGGAGCATGAGCTTCTCCTTTCTCCTCTAGGGTTTTATCTGTTGCAGACCTGTGCAGGCCCTGTGCATGCTGCTTCAGACTCTGAATTCATGTGTGTCATTCCTGCTCTGTTTAAAGGATTTGTTTCCCTGATGTCTTCCATAAGCTTTGCTGCTTACAATCCTTTCACCTCCTCTTCCAAAGTGTTCTTGATCCCTGAGGGAAGAGATTTGATGGAGACATCCCTTTTAGGGCTGAGTATTCTAAGGTCTTTCAGTCTTTGTACATCATCTGGCTGTGAGTCTCTGTATTTGTTCCCATCTGCTGCAAAAGGGGACTTCTCTGATGATGGCTAAGCAAGGTGCTGGTCTGTAAGCATAGTAGAATGTTATTAGAAATCATTTTATTGCTAGATTTCTTCAGCAGAACAGTAATATTTGTTTTTTTCCTAGGTCCCTTGCCTATCTAGTCTCTGGTTTTTGGAGACCTGAGCAGTGTTGGTGATGGGCTCCATCTCATGGAGTGTGCCTTAAATCAAATCAGATATTGTTTGGTTCCTTCCACAAGCTTTGTGTCACTATTGCACTAGAGTATCTTGCAGGCAGGTCTCCATTGCAGATTGAAGAGTTTGTAGCTGGGTTGGTGTTTATATTTTTCTTTTGGTAGCAGGCAGAGTACTTTCAGGTACCATAAACACTAGTTCATAGGGGTGTAGGTTCTAAATTGCCACCATCTTGACTTCTTCACATTTAATAAGTTGTGTAGGTGCTGTCTTTAGCAATAGTACCTTACTGTCAGTTTGTGGAAAGTAACCACTAGTCTTGACAATAGTCTAGGTTGTTTGGGGGGTTCCCATGGGACTCCTTTGGCTACCAATTTGATTAAATATAACCCATTGCTGGTACCAGAAGCTTCATTTGGTGGCAAGAGATTTCAAGTTGGGGCTCTATTTCCATGTTATTGGTGATTCTATTTAGATCACCTTTTCATGTGTATATATTTTAGGAATCTACTACTATATTGGGTTTCTATATAACCCTTCAAATGGCCCTCAGTTTTAGCTGTTCCTCTCTGTATTCACTCCTTTCCCCCTCTGGTCCTTCCTGTCCCTGTTTGGTACTTCTGTTACAGCTCCCCCAACCTTGTCTATCCATAACTATCTATTATATATACCCTTCTTATGGGAATATTTCTCTCTCCCATAGTCCTTTACTTCATACTTAATCTCTGTGGTTATGTGGATTGTAGATTGCTTATTAATGGCTTAACAGCTGGCATTCACATGTAAGCAAATACATACCATATTTGTTTTTGTGGGTCTGGGTTATCTCACCTAGGATGATATTTTTCTAGTTCTATCCATTTACCTGTGGACTTCATGATTTCATTTTTTAATTGCTGAGTGATATTGCACTGTGCAAATGTACACATTTTCTTGATTGTTTGTTGAAGGAGGTTTGGTTGTTTTTCATTCCTGGCTATTATGAATAAGAGAAGAAATGAACATGGTTGAGAAAATATCTCCGTAGTGAGATGAGATGTTCTCTGGGAATATGCCCAAGAATGGTATAGCTGGACCTTGAGGTAGATCGATTCCCAGCTTCTTGAGGAACTGCCATACATGCTTATCTCAGGTTTCTGGAACTCTTGAGTAATTTTATCCCACAAAATGATCCAAATGAAAAAGGTGATGACCATTTTTAGTGAATTGGAATATGGGTGAAGAAATGGGAAGATACGAATACAGTCACTGTGAAAATCATACCAGTAATCCGTGCATAATTTAACTCATATAGGAGAACTAGGCTTGAAGTACTTAAAGAGATCCAGATGGAGAGCTCATCTGGTTGACAGACAGCATTTGGAGTGTTGCATGCTGGGATTCTAAGGCTGAAGGACCACTCTCTGGAAGGATGACTACCATCAGTTAGATCTCCCTTTGTTACTATCCTTCTTAAACAGCTTTCTAGAGTTGGATTGAATGTTACACATCTGCATGAAAAATCATCTATCCAATAAAGCTTGAAGGTGAACAAAAGTCTGAATTTTCCTCAACTGTTTACATGTACATAATCTATTTTTATTGGAGCTGAAAGGTTTCCATTATGAATAAGTTGCTAGGTTCGTGTTTGTGGATCATGGGGATTAGGCTTGCAGGGCTTGCTCTTTACCTGTGTTGATTATACCACGATTATCTAGTATTCCTTATCATTTGATTTAGTTAAAGTTACTCTAGGATGCTGTAGGGATGTACTGAGTTATATATGTTTAGCATGTATCAATCCTTGAGTTTAATTTACATTTTACATTAAGGAAAAAAATTATTGCTCTTAGGAACATCATATTCAACCAGAATATATACATTTTCACTTTACCACAGTCCCTTTCTGGGAAATAGCAAAAAAACATTTTGTTGCAAAGAACATTTCATTAAGTAGGTTAAGATTGAACTGCATAATCCCTATTCCATTTGATTCTTGGTCTCTGGCCATGCTCTTGTTCTTTTTGCTTGGATGCCCTTGAACTTAATTGGATCTCTCCCTCCTGCACTAGCTTCTCACTCCCTTAGAGCTTGCCTTCCTTCTTGTTACCCTCTTCCTTCTCACAAATTTTAAAACTGATTTCCACAGCGTAAAAAGTCTGTAAGACTGAGGAGCATGTAGCTCTTACGTTCTACTGTATTTCATAACCATAGCCATCTTCCTCACAGGACTGCTACTTCATGAGATCAAGATCTGTGTTTGTTTTGACCACGCTCTAGACTAAGGATTCAGGCACATATGTGCACGTGTGTTTGTTATTTTGAGACTGGGTCTCGTGGAGCTCAGCCTGACCATGAATTCTGAATAGCTTACCCTCCTGTCCTTGTCTTTCATATGCTGAGATTGCAGCCATGTACCTTCATGTCCAGCTTGTAAGTAATGCTAGTATAGTATGAAAATATAAACAAATATTATATCAGTGGTAGAGAAATCTTCACTAGGGATTTAAGGTTGAGCTGTTATAGGCTTGAAGGAATGAGAACAGAGTCAGGGGCTTCCTTTATCAAAGTGTCACAGGAGACCCTGCAGGAACAAACAAAGTATTAACTAAAGGTAAGAAGGAAGAGTGGGAAACAAGGGAAAATGTTGGTATTTATAAACTCCATCTCCAGGATGTGGTGGCTGGCGGCAGGCAAGTGGGGGTTGTATAGATGCAGGTAGCACAGACTTTTCTTCTGCCCCATAAAAAGTGGGAAGATGTGGGAAGAAGCTAGAGGGAGAGGGGTTGTTACTCTGGCACTGGGAGCCTTGCGTACTTTATAAATGCTTGCCCAACCTTTCTTTACTTTATTTTTAAGTGGCTATGAAGCAGAAAGGTAGAGTCACAAAATTGAGACAAGGAATACTTTTAATTTGGAAGAGATCATCACTCATCAGTTCTACTTTAAAGATTTTAATTTGGACTAGAGGTCTCTTTTTTTTTTTTTCCTTCTTCAGGAAGACATGTTTCATCAGAAAGAGAGAATTTCTGTCTATTGTCTGGCCAGATATTTTCCAAGGAGAATGAATACATTATAGAGGGTAATTGGTGGGTGAGGTTTTGTGTTAGGTAGCACAAATGTCTGAGGTGCTGTGGTTAGGGGTGTTGGAATGTTGTGGTTTCTGGCTTCAGCACAGATGTTAGAATAACATCTTCTAAGGACCAAAGGTTTGGTAGAGGGTTTATTGTATTTAGACTATCATAAGAGACCCACAACAGTGCTAGCAGACCCTGAATGTAGGATGATTGTTGCATCCTTGTCCAAGGCAGACTTCAATAGCATGGTTCTAGCTTGAAATAATAGGTACAACAAATTGGTATAATTTATCAGTTTCAAAGCCTTGACTTTTCTCTAGTCCTAGAGAATGTGAAAGTTAAGCACATTTCAGAACTGAGCTGGTAAGTGTGATTTCTCCTCATACTACAGACACAGCTTGGTATTTTTAATAGGCTTCTTTCATTTCTAATTCAAATCCTTCAAACTGATATAAAAGCAGTTAATTGGCTTTTAAAGGAATATTGCCTTAAAACAAACTCCTTAATAAGTAGCAAAAGTAGCTCACTATCTACTATAAAGTAAATTTTCCTGAGACTCAAAAGATTTGAGTTATTTCTCTGGCTCTCCAGGGACTGGAAGTATAACTTTGCTCAGTCTCTCGTGGCTTTATTTGCCATTATCAATGGATAATCATCCTCCCACTGGCATCCCTCTTTGGAAGGTTGTGCAAACAGATGTTATCATATCTACAAAATGCTATAAAAGAAAATCTCTTCATGAATACAAAAGAATAACTACCTCTGCCTTGGCCTAGAAAGTTCCACTTCACTCTAGGATAAAATATGACCCCAGCATTCCTTTCTCCAGTGCATCTAAGCATCTGACTGAAATGATAACCCGGAAAGATTTGCTCCTGGAATGACTTTCTGATTGTAGGTGTCATGGCAGCTTCTGAAAGAAGATGAAAGTACAAAGTATTCATGGAAGGAGAAGCCTGTGCTGGTACTTACAGAGAAACAAGAACTTACTAAATGACAGAGTTACAAATGACTGTCTCATTGAGTGACCAAGCAGGCTCCAAGTGATTGTGCATATTGGTATGACTGCTTAGCAGCTGTGCTCTCCTTAGAGCTAATCCGTCTGACTGTGTTCAGCTTGCAGGTCTTGGATTTATATCCAAGGAATAGTAAACCTTAGAACAATGACAAATTGAAGTGGACCTTCTCAGGATTAGCTGACGCTGGCCTGTCAGGTGGCCATAAGCACAGTTGCAACATCTGGCAACAATCCAGTCATCCGATGATAAGTGAAAGCAGTTAATTGGGTACTGAGATGTGATTGGGATGAAATGTCAAGGGGCAGGTAAGACATCCAAGGCTGCTGATCTGCCCAGGCTGATTTTCAGTTATATAGTGGCAAGCTCTGAAGTTTAGCAGGCTGAATTTGGCATTCAAAAGTAGT
Organism: Rhynchomys soricoides; assembly: GCA_019843965.1. Classification (NCBI taxonomy): domain Eukaryota; kingdom Metazoa; phylum Chordata; class Mammalia; order Rodentia; family Muridae; genus Rhynchomys; species Rhynchomys soricoides. Next base: position 2,084,930 of record JADRCH010000252.1, on the reverse strand, counting down.
TTAAAAGTGTGATAGTTTTATCCACGGACCCAAACTATACCTAGTGTATTTACCTCCTTTTCTTAGCCAGGCTAGAAAAAAAAAAAAACCCTTAAAAAACTTTACTTGTGGGGGCATTAAAGTGACAACTATGTACATTCAACATGTGTTGAATAACTACTCAGTAAAATGGGGGTAGAAATTTTAGCTCTGTAGCCTAGTTTTTAATTGAGTTATTTTGTTTTATGGAGTCTAACTTCTTGAGTTCTTTGTATATTTTGGATGTTAGCCCTCTATCAGATGTAGGGTTGTTGAAGATCTTTTCCCAATCTGTAAGTTGCCATTTTGTCCTATTGACAGTGTCCTTTGCCTTACAGAAGCTTTTCAGTTTCATGAGGTCCCATTTGTTAATCTTAGAGCTTTGGTTTTCTGTTCAGGAATTTTTCCCCTGTGCCCATGTGTTCGAGGAGCTTTCCCACTTTCTCTTCTATTAGATTCAGTGTATCTGGCTTTATGTGGAGGTCCTTGATCCACTTGGACTTGAGCTTTGTACAAGGAGATAAAAATGGATCAATTTGCATTCTTCTACATGCTGACCTCCAGTTAGACCAGCACCATTTGTTAAAAATACTTTCTCTTTTTCTACTGTATAGTTTTGGTTTCTTTGTCAAAGAACCATAGGTGTGTTGGTTCATTTCTGGATCTTCAATTATATTCCATTGATCTACTTGTCTATCTCTGTACCAATGTCATGAGGTTTTTATCATTATACAAGCAATTATTTTTGTTTGACTATTTCATCAAATGTATAAAAAATTGAAATGGTGCTTTTATTCTTTACAAATGGGTGGCTGTGATATGCCAGCATCTTGGATGGTCTACTTATTGAATTCATATTGATATTTAGTCTTGAAACATTTCAGATAATGTATGTGCCCATTAAGATGGTCTTCAAATGACTGGGATCATTTCTAACTCATGGCTCATTCATTAGTCTTCCATTGTAGGAGGTGCTGATGCCCCATGAGAACAGATTCTTTTCTCTTTTTCTTCTGTAATGACAAACTCTGAGCAGTTTCGTTTATTCTTATGCTTACAGTACAGCTAAGGTTGGATGTGATAAGAAAGCAAGCCTTCCAATTTGTACCTGGTTTTACAGCACCATTTATATACTAAGTAACATTTGGGTATAATGAGGTGATTTTTCTTTCTTAGAGGACAGCAATCTCAATGTGAGTGCTCAATAATAGCACAAGTGACTGTTAAATAACAAAAAGTAAATTATTAAATTTTCTCTATATAAATTGAGGTCTTAGGTGAATCCTCAAGAAGTTAGGGTGGCCCACAGTCAGCTTTTTAGGTGCATTGATCATATTACAAGTGTGACTTTTCCTAGGGGCCACCTGAACAAATATCTGTTCATCCCAGATAGGACATTAGCATCAAACTGAGAAGTCATCTTGTCCAAGTTTGCTGTAGTGAGGCAGCGAGTTTACTGGGGTAATGGGTGACTCACTGGCAGTTGTATCCCTGGATAGCTCATCCCACCACAGATCACAACTCATGCGTTCCTTAATCTAACTTCTTACTGTACTTATCTAGTGTGGCTGGCAATTGCTTTCCATGAGTTACTTTTGAGCACACTGACATTGAATAGAATTCTACAGTTGGTCATTTTTTTCACAGTCTTTCTGTAGGTCGTCATTATATGAGACCATAAATGTAGTTTTTATATGAGTATTATGGTAAATATACAGTTGGTAGTTTTTTAAAGAGTATATCTAAAGATTTAGATGGATTCTTCTTTAGGATGGACAGATCTTAAGAGCCACTAGCAGCAGCAGCAGTAGCCACCACAACTACAAACAACAAATAGGATCAATAGTATGTAACTAGACATAATTTTTCTCTAAACTCTATTTTTAGGAGAATAATCAGAATGGTTCACCCACATAAGTAGATTGTGTTCTCTTGTCTAGGATAATACTCAACCCTGGAGGTGCCAACTATAACATCACCCAGCAGTTCAGTTTAGGTCCACTTCCATGAAAGAGCAAAATTAGGGTGACTTCCTCCTGTGAGTTTCTGAGGAGGTAGCATTGTAGCAGAAAGTAGCCACTGCTGTATGGTAAGACTAAAATCTGTAGTGATACAGTTATAGAAGAATAATTATAAATGTTAAATACTTTATTGTATTCTTTCTATATAGTAAATAAGCCATAGTTGCGAATCAAAGCTTATCTAAGGTAATAATTGAAGGACTCTTCTTTTTTTGTAAAGAAACCTGAATACTGAATCTTGCTAATTTGTAATTGGACATTTTGCACATCTTATTTGGAAACTTACTAGAGTTAAGTTCCATATAAGCAGTTTTATATCAATGATATGTTCTATCTTGTGCATGCTGGATGTCAGCTATTCTAAAGGAGCACATTTTAGTATATAGTACCAATTGTTTTCTTTGGTTTGGAAGAATACCTTTGCAAATATTTTCATCCATTTCATTGGGAACATAATGAATGGAAATGTAGGAGGGATCTGTCAGGATGCTATTGTGGGTCACAGCTTGAGATTTTATATTATCATACAGCCCCATGTTCAGACCTTCTCCTGCATAGGAAAGAGCAATAATTACTTCATTAGTTACATAAGGAAGTCATAGGTCTTAAGCATAAGTTGATTCTGATTCTCAAGGATGTTATTAAGCTGTCAAAACCTGTCAATATACACTGTGACAACAACATGTAAAATTCCATTAAAGGGTCATTAGCAAGGTCTTTAAGCTCATGCTTAGCATTTTATCTGAGTTCCTAATGGAATGCTGCTCAGAGCAGGAATTAAGTCAGATGCCTCATGAACTTTAATGCTGTTGGAACTTTACTACTGGAAGAAAGTATTAGTTATTTTCTTCCTTGGGTTTTCAGTTCTATGCGAGACAAAAATGAAACAGAGGTTTTCAAAAATGAAAAAAAAATGCAAGTACAACCACTGTAATTTCTAAATCTTGACATTTAAACATGCATGTCTTAGAATCTGGCAAGCTCTGAGGATGGGCTGTTGTTGCTGACATATTAGTTTGTATGTAGAGACTTAAGCACTCCTTTGACACCAACAGCCATTATTAAATTTTGCTTTTACTTCAGTAGATTTATTTTTCTCTAGAGGAAAAGAAAGGACAATTTGTGATGAAAACTTACTTTTTTCTTTTATTACACTGTCAATTGCTATGATTGGTGTTATTTTCAAGTAACAGTGTCCAACTTGAAAGCTAAGTGGAATGAACACACACACACACACACACACACACACTCACAAAATTTGCTTTCTGTAGAGAGATCTGACAACCTTAGAAAGAAGTGAATGATTACCATTTTTCTGACTGCCATAAGTATAACTGAAGGTGCCAAATTGATGGGCTCTCAGCATTGTAGGTGGTGGCAGTTGTGATCCACATAGCTTAGTTTTGCATTTTAGTGGCAGACAGGTAGAGATTAGAGTCATTCTATCATTTTAATGAACATCAAGAAAGATTATTTGCGATACACAGTATTACAAGTTGTTTCTGTTGAAAACAACAATAAGAGTTGGAAGAGAAAAAAGAAAAATTTCTGTAAAACTTTGACTAACAAAATGTAATTTCCGATGCTCAGCCCTCATATTTTCAAAAAGGGGTCGATTGAAAATAGGTAAACACCAGGTAAGGACACGTTCTGGAAATTTCAGGTGGGGATCATCCAGATGGAAGAGACCCAAGTATAATTTATCCGATAAGACCCTGAGAGTTGAGACCACATTCACCGGACGGAAGAAGAAGCTGGGAAGATGCATACACTTGCCAAGTAAGGATTAATTATAATTGTGGGTGCTGAGCCAAGTGAAAGAGTAGAAGTTTCAAAATAACCTTGAAAATCAGCATGAGTAGAGCCTGGAGGGTGAGGATACTGTGCAGGAGTTATAGCAAAAGGGATGTTTGAGCAACTAACAAGGTATTTTATATGGCACAGAAAAATTACCTGTTATTTAAAATTCAAGTCAAAGGCTCCTTTTGGGCTTAAAAACAGAACACGATTTTTAGCCTGAATAATATCTAATAAAAAATTAACTAATTTATTGAGTCTATGTTGGTCCCCTGACCACTGCTGCTTAATCAGAAGCTGATTGCTGATTATGCTGAACTATTTTTTACCTTGGAAGTTTCCAGTGCTGTGCATGGAAACTTATTTCTACTTGGTTATTTAAATAAATATTCACTAGAAGGCTGAGAAGAAACAAGAGCAATAAAAATATTATTTTATGTTTAGAAGCGAAGGGATGTCTTTGTCTTTGGCACTGAATATCATTTGGGGATAAGGGTGACTCATAGAAAAGTTGACAGGAAATATTATCAAACTTGTTCACATGATACCGATTAAGAAGACTTGCCTCAGCTCATCACATGGCTTCAGGGATGATATTGATTATACTGTCTAACTGGTGCAGTAGACTGCTTCTTAAGTAATGGAGCTGAGCTTCAGTTTCTCAGGGCTCATCCGGTATGCTGGTATGCTTTTGAGTGGTGCTTCTCATCTTGATGCTGCAGCCCTTTCATTTAATTCCCCATGTTGTGGTGACTGACCCCCAACGTTAAAATGATTTTGTTGCTACTTCATAACTGTAATTTTGATACTGTTATGATTCAGAGTATAAATATCTGATATGAAGTATATCTGATATGGGACCCCCAAAGGGGTCTTGACCCATAGGTTGAGAACTGCTGCTTTAGAATGAGATCTGGACCAGAGGGAGTCTATGCTTGATGAGTGAGCATCATTGAAATATTGGTCTCCTACCACTGAGACTGCTTTTAGACTCCTAGCACTGGGAGATGTCATACTTATTTTTATGAATAAGGGGCAGAATGTTAATGAATAAGATTGATTAGTACTAATATTTAAGAAATAAAAACAGGTTTTTAGACATTGTTTAAAAAGAATGATTTGATGATTGGGAATGTAAAGCTGTTTCTCATGAAAGGAGATGAGAAAGCAAAGTGGTATCTGTACACATTGATGGAGCTAAAAATAATTATTCTGGAGAGGGCTGGAGGAAAAGGTAGACTTCCCAGGAATCAGAGGTTCTGGAAAGCCCCTACTTTAGACTAGTCTTCCTCATTACTGTCTCAGCAGTATGGAGGAACCTCAGTGAAGCTAGTCACATATGCTGAGGTGGGAGCTTGATCTCCTAATAAACTAGGTTTTCTGAAGAGAGGAGACCCACACCAATCCCCTGGCCTACCAGATTCTGTGTAATGAAGACTGTCTTGTTGTTTGAGTCTTTATTTCTCATAAGAGGAAACTCCTTATGCAAACCAAGCCACCCTTTTTATATTTTTATTTTCTAATTATATAATGTTATATATTTCTTGTTACATAAATAAAAATAATTACACTTCTTATTTTACTCCCACCTGTCTTGCCCTGTGGAATATCCCTCCTCTGTGTGATGACACATGATCAGTCAAGTCACTAGTTAAGACTGTCTAACTAAATCTCTTCTAATTTTATCTTTAGACAACCCAACCTCTACCCTTTCCTAATCCTCTAAAGAAACTTCTAGACAGGTTGTGGTTCTGGCTCTTTGTGGGGATGTTTCCCCACTGGCCTTTGAGCTTGTTGAACACACTTGAAGACCTTGATAACTAAGCCCATCACTGCTATGTATGAGACTTCATTTTGAGAGACAAAGCCTGTAAGCAAAGAATCTACTGGGAAGCTTTTCCAAAGGATGCTCTAGGTTATCTTTTTACTTGCTGTGTGGTGATTTGGTTGCAGAAGCACAGCCCTCCTTTTGACCGCTAGAAAACTACTAACTTAAGGGAGGAAATGCCATTGCAGGAAGCTCAAGGCCAGGCCTATGTATACTTGCACTATTTTCCAAGATACCATTGCTGTGTTATTCTCTGGCGCCTCAGTATTCAAATGCTGGTACAAACCTTGGGCTCATTGGGTCGTATTATCATGTCCCACTCTTGGTACTTGCGTGTCTTGTTTTAAGGACTTTTAAGTGACTCTTCATTCTTCTGCCTTGTCTCTGATGTCATTCTTCTGGCTTTGCTCACTTTTTCTTGGTATCAGAATTCCTGAAATATAACAAGGATTTGACCACAGCAAGAGTTGGCACACTGAATCCTGAGAACGAAATCTAGACCCTGGCCATGCCAGAAAGAATATATTGAAACAGACAAATATGCAGTAGACTTGTAGATGGCCAGGAACACCCAGTACATATACCATCTCAGCTTATGTAGGAAAGTTTGCAAAGTCTTTCTCTAAAGAATAAAGTTCAGATGACTTGATTTGCTATCCTCACATAGTGGCCCTTTGCATTTCCTGTACACAGTTTAGTACATACTGTACCACATGTTGTACAGTGTTAGCAAGGCTCACTCTCTCCCCACCACCCCATGCGTCTGTGCTATTGGGGTTTAGAAAATTGTACCTTAAAGTATAGTGTTTCAGATCTCAGAGTCAGGTCTTAACAATCACCCTTCCAGATTCCTCTTGCCCTCTTGCCCCCTACTTTCTTTATCCTCCCCATCCCACCACCAGATAAACATTAGGAACTAAAATTTTCCCGTTTTTAATTCAGGGTAAAGAGCCTTCCTTTCCTTTTTTTTGGTCTATGCAATCCCCATCAAAATTCCAGCTCAATTCTTCATAGACTTACAAAGAGCAATTCTCAAATTCATATGGAATAAACAAAAAACCCAGGATAGCAAAAACTATTCTCAAAAATAAAAGGTCTTCTGGGAGAATCAGCCTCCCTGACCTCAAGCTGTACTACAGAGCAGTAGTGATAAAAACTGCATGGTATTGGTACAGTGACAGGCAGGTAGATCAATGGAATAGAATTGAAGACCCAGAACTGAACCCACACACTTATGGTCACTTGATCTTTGACAAAGGAGCTAAAACCATCCAGTGGAAAAAGATAGCATTTTCAACAAATGGTGCTGTCTCAACTGGAGGTCAACATGTAGAAGAATGCAAATTGATCCATTCCTATCTCCCTGTACAAAGCTCAAGTCCAAGTGGTCAAGGACCTCCACATAAAACCAGATACACTGAATCTAATAGAAGAGAAAGTGGGGTAAAGTCTGAAACACATGGCCACAGGGGAAAAGTTTCTGAACAGAACACCAATGGCTTATGCTCTAAGATCAATTGACAAATGGGACCTCATAAAATCACAAAGCTTCTGTAAGGCAAAGAACACTGTAAATAGGACAAAATGGCAACCTACAGATTGGTAAAAGATCTTTACCAATCCTACATCTGATACAGGGCTAATATCCAATGTATACAAAGAACTCAAGAAGCTAGACTCCAGAGATCCAAATAACCCTATCAAAAAATGGGGAAGAGAGCTAAACAGAAAATTCTCAACTGAGGAAACTCGAATGGCTGAGAAGCACCTAAAGAAATGTTCAATATCCTTAGTCATCAGGGAAATGCAAATCAAAACAACCCTGAGATACCACCTCACACCAGTCAGAATGGCTAAGATCAAAAACTCAGGTGACAGCAGATGTGGGCGAGGATGTAGAGAAAGAGGAACACTCCTTCATTGCTGGTGGGAATGCAAGCTGATATAACCTCTCTGGAAATCAGTTTAGCGGACCCTCAGAAAATGAACATAATACTACCTGAGGACCCAGCTATTCCACTCCTGGGCATATACCCAGAAGATGCTCCACCATGTAATAAAGACACATGCTCCACTATGTTCATAGCAGCCAGATTTATACTGGCTAAAAAGAAATGAATTGAATCACCTTTTTCCTGTTTTAGAAGGGATATTTAGAAGGAACGTATGTTGTGTAGAGAAAAGTCAAGATTGGGCACAGATAGGCTTTGCTGGGTTTCTTCACTCAGTTAAGTCTAGTAGCGTTAGATCAGTGTTTTCTGTAAGATCATATTTCTCTGTGGTTGCCCATTTGACATAGAACATAATCATAAAGATGATTATCCACACTGGATCTTTGAGCCTCTATTTTGAGGATTCAGGTACCCATTATGAGACTGCACATCTTGCTTTGGTTTGGCTGATGTGTCTTGTTACACAGGCATCATCCATGACCCTAAGCTGAGAACAACCATTACGCCTCCCTTTCCTAAAGCATCTTTGTTCACTCTTTTATTTCTTTCTTTCTTTCTTTCTTTCTTTCTTTCTTCCTTTCTTTCTTTCTTCCTTCCTTCCTTCCTTTCTGCACCTTGTAATTTTTTTGAGCTGAAACTTTTCTGGAATTTTCTTATGACAATGTGTACATTACCAGTGTCTGATGAACATGGTGACATAAATAAATCATACTAAATGGTTAATATTTATCCAAAGAGAACATTAGAGATGCCAAAAGCAAAGCCAGTGAAAATCCACCACCCCTGCCATGACTGGTTATATCGTTGTTGCTGACATTTCTTCTGCCTGATTAATATGCTAGTTTACCATTAGCATAAATAACAGTCCTCATTGTTTGATCTTTCTTCTCTCACTTGTATTTTATTGGTAAATATATTTCAAGACACAGAAAAGAACTTGAGCCTCAGACCTTGAAGATTCATGTCACAGTGCTCTAAATAGAGATGGACATGGAAAATAACACTTCAGGAGACAAAACGCGACTTAGAACAGCAAGTGGTTGAGCACGGAAGATCTGTTGGTTACATAATATACATGCTATGGAGAAGAATCGATACTTTCTGCCACAGACTGCCAGTTTAAAGTCTCGAGTGTCAATGACACTCCATTAAGAAACCTTTGTGGCTGCCCCAGTAGTGCACATAAGAATAAAGGAAATTTTGTGCACTTATACTCAAAATATAAATAGTAAAATGTTTGGTTTCAAACTGATGAAAAACAATGGTACTTAGAGATTGAAATGAATCTAAATTTGTGTATTAGGTAGGTATGATAAGGTAATTCATTATTAATAATTTAACATTTTATTGTAAAGTCTAGAGAGAGACCCTAAGTATTAGTATGAGGAGGAAAATGTAGCATGGGATGGAAAATGCACCATAAATTAAAAGTGAAAAAAATGTGCTCGTACCTCACACTGGCCAGTACCCCCAGCAGAACATCAAGACTCTTAAATGATGGACTAGAACTGGTACAATAATGAAGCAGTTGCAGTATTTTTCTCATCCTAAAGGCTTCTGTTGAAAACATTCTTCTTAGGGAGGTTTCAAAGGGGAGATCTGGAAAGGGGGAAACATTTGAAATGTAAATAAAGTGTATAAAAAAAATAATAATAATAAAAAAGAAAACACTCATTTTGTAAAGCTATGCAAAGGTCACTGCCTACTTTTCCCTGACTCCCAAGGATCAGAGATTATTAACCTCTGTGACCATTTTCCCCCTTGTAGACATCCTCAGTGGCACTCTTTTTCAGTCCATGTCATGATGCCCTCATTTTAAATTCAAATTTGACCTCCATTTCTTTTGTGATCCCTTCCACGTACCCCTACAAAAACCCATTTTAAACTCTGGCATCAGACTCACTCCTTCTGGGGGTAACAGCAGCAAAACTTCAGATCGCGTTCACCCGACTGTCTTTTAAAATATAGCCATCTCACTAATTATCATCCTTTGGTCTGGAAAAGGGGTTATAATTTCTATGAAATTTCACTGTTTTCAATTGTTTTAAGAACATGCCAATAGACATGTAATGCTCTTTGGAGGCCAGCAAAGCTGGCACTTGCTGACACTGCAATTATGTCAATTGACTGACTTGTAGAACGTCTTATCTCTTAAGGGAGCAAGAGGTAGTTTTATTAAGGATTAAGAAGTTCATTTTATATAATATTTTGAAAAGCACATTTACCAAATTAATATCTTTTAATTCAAAAGGAAAGCGCATCCAGTTTTTAAAGATATTTTTGCTCCTATATTGGATATCACTCATGCACGTTCTTTTCCCCAATAATTTAAATGTTGGCCATTGCATTTAAATGTGAGTTCAAAGTTTGATGCTAGCAGCTGGACTTGGTGAATTAGTAGGTGCTGGCAGCTCTTCTATCTTCTCCCTTTTATTGTTAGAGGTCTTTAAATAAAGCGTTTGGCAAACTTTCTCATACAGTCATTCCTTATGGTCTGCTGTGGATTATTAATTTCTCTCCCTTCCTATTCTCTTTCAACTAACTGACTATCCTAACCCCAGATCATCTGGGTGTGGTAGTAGGTCTTATGTGATTTATCTACATGAGTAGATGGGTTTACAGCATCAGATCTTCTGCAGGGTTTTGCATTAGAAAATACAGTGATCATAACAACAGGAAAAAGAGAATCACACAAAACTAATGCAAAGAAGAGAGTTACATCCCAAGGCTTAGGTAGTAAATATTTCAGGTTGTGAATATTTATTGGAAACAGGGATCCTAATCTAGCACATTTCTCCAGAGGTGGCAGCTGAGACCATGTGACTTTGGGGCATGGATGAGAGGACAGATCTCTAAGCTGACTCGATGTTTGACTACAGTCCATTTTCAATTTCTGCTTATATAGATTAATAGTCTTTCCATCCCTGATGTTTTCCACATGACTTAACCTGAATTCTTTATAGTCGAAAGATTTGGCCAGATACAAATGAATTTCTTGTCACTTGGACCTTCCTCCCCTGAGCAGGAGTATCATTGCTCCATCTATGATTCTCCTCAGTGTGTGTTGTGAATGAGGATCTGACAGCCAACCATTATCCATTCAGGGAACATCATATTCTTTCTGCTTTCCTTTGGACAGCTAATTCCCAAAGAATTGTAGCACTGTCAAAACTTAACTATTTCCTAGTTCTCCTTAAATTTCCATCTGTGAGGATCATACAATCTCATTGTATATAATAGGTGCTTTGTCTATCCACTGCAGGAGCGGAATGATATCGTCCATGTGCTACCCACTTGGGTTTCCTAGCGTGAGGAAAGCAACATCAGCAGAGCTTCCTTGTAGGTAGCTTAAGATCAGAGGTCCTATGTGTCCTTATTTTGACCTCAGGTTCCAAGGTTGTACCTTGCTTGCTTGAAAAATTCTGTATGGCTGAAGACATAGGAAATGTTTTGTGAAGAGGAGTTGTCTCTGCTAACATAGTTAGGACCCTCGGTTGCTGATTATTTCTTCCTTTCTTCTGACATCCTCTTACATATATCAAGGCTGCTCTGGTTTAGGATTCACTTGGTGAATGCTCTAAAATGCTCCAATGCTGTCAGACACATGGCAGATGTACTATGGATGAAAAGTAAGTCAGTGGTCATATAGTGAATTTTTTAGATTTGTAAACTTCATGTAACCATGTGAACTTCATTTTTCTTGCTTAAGAGAATCTCATTTTCTAGTTTCATTCATTTCCTGGAGACACCTAGAACATCCATAAATAGGGATATAAAATTGCTTTTAGGTTTGCTTTGTGTTTCAGCTCATTTAGTCCTTGTAAAAATTCTGGGAGGTAGATATTTTGACTTGCATTTATGCATGAAGAAATTGAGGTGTACTGTCATTAATGGATGTTGCTCAAGGACTGTTAAGAGATAGATTGGAACCCACATCTGATTTATTCCAAAGCCTATAAGTGTTCTACCTTGTCATTGAATTATTGGACTACAAATGAATCATCTCAGCATTGGTTAGAAGTTTCTTTAAAGCTTCCATTTAACCTCTTTTTCTTTTTCCAATTGATTAAATATAAAACCTCATCCTTACCAATGACATTTCATTTCTAAAAAAAAAAAAAAAAAAACCCTCCTAAATATGAAGTCATTGGCCGTGAAGAACACAGGCTTCAGTGGGTGTAACTCACTGTTCCTAATCCAGTGCTAAATTTCTGTTTTTCTGTTGCCTTGGCTTAAAGTAATTGCATATCTATCTACTTATACAAGTGACTAATCAGAGACCCAAGCAATCAAAGCATCAGCCAGAATTCCCATGTTGGGTTTCCATATTACATTCACTGGTTCTCAGCACTTTAAATGATTTCTTACCCAAGGAGTCTAAATCCAGAAGAATCACATGACTAAGCAACAGCCATATGAAGGATGATTTATCCATACTAGAGAAGGTATTTCAGATGACTGTGCAGGAAATATGAAGAAAAATGATTACTGTAAAGATATTTTTAACTGGCAAGCATTCAATAACTTATATCCCTAGCATGGCAATATTGGGCCCCACATTTAGAGTTTCAAGATTATGTTTCACAGAGGAATAAGTATAGCATTCAAGTAAAAAAACCCTCTATGTAAAATGCATTCTCTCAAAATGTACAGTTTTGCATGTTTCAGAATCAGCATTGTGGCTACTGTCTTAACTATCTTTGCATTGAAAGAAAAAAGAAAAATGAAATTAGACCCATGGTTTCTAGGAACTGAGATTTGGAAAAGTAGAACTGGCTTTGACAAAATGGCAAGTAACATTTTTTTTCTGAATAGAATACTTTGGCCAAGGTGGTGGTGTAGAACTCAAAATGAGTTTCTACATTAGTCAGTAATTAAAGTTCAATTATTCTTTACTTTGATTATGGCATTCATCCGGAGAAGATTGAGGTTCAAGGACATTGACTTTTGGTAGCTAGGTATATAACTTACAAGGAGGATGTTGGGTCCTTACGGGTGTGAAGTGTTGCACTTGGCAGTTATTTCTAACTCTATGGGATATTATAGAAAAATTAGTATTTTGCCATCTTCTGAAAAATAAGTAAGAAACCTGTGACAACACAGGATATATTGTCACTTTCTATTGAGATGATGACAAATTCTTTGAACTGAATTACTCATTGAATTACCTGACTGGGTCTATAGATATTTGAATTTCAATCTATAATAAGGCATGGTTGATTCCAGTTCCCCAATCTCATATTTATACATTACTTCTGTCTTTTCATGCATTCCCTTAATCTTCTGAAGATGATTATAATTAGTCCTATAATATGACTCTTATGAATTCCTTGGTGACCTTTTGAAATTATAGACCTCAAGATAATAATTATTGACATGAAAAAGTATAAAGTGATGGTGTTAGAATCATAAAATGCTGCCACATTGTCAGTTGTGGTATTTATATTGAGAAATGGATGAAACATACGGGAATCTAAAACAACCTTAGCTATGTGAAGCAGTGATAGTGAGTCTGAGGAGGTGACAGGTAAAGTAATTCTGTATTATAGTTTTGTTCTCCTCTTTTCTCCTTACCTCCTCCCACCAAAAGCTTGCTAATGGGATATTGAAATAAAAGTTCATTTTATTATGCTTGGCATGTCTTAACTTGATATAGTTAAAGACACAGTTGCCAAATATGATACATAAGATACAAAGTGCTTGGTTAAATTTGAATTTCAGATACTTTTTTATTTAGTTTAAGTATATTTCATGTAAAATGGAGGAAATATTAATAAGAAAGGTGCCTTAGTGATTAAGATCCCTGGATTCTCTTGCAGAAGACCTGGGTTCTGTTGCCAGCACATGTGTGATGGCTCACAACTGTAAGGACTACAGTTCTAGGGGGATCTGATGACATCTTCTGGCTTCTGGGGTCACCAGAGATGTTTGTGGTACACAGACATACTTGCATACAGTCTCCTAAATAAAAGTTAAGGTCCAAACACAACTGAGTTTCCTGTGGTATCAATGAAACAGGAACAACACTGCAAAGAAGTCTTAGCTGTTATAAGATCAATCAGAAGCTACAGGGTACAGAGGGGGATGAATCTGCATCAAGAACCCAGACGACAGTCAGTGCTGGTGGGGAAGTTACATTCTATGATGGCAGGCAGCAGATACTAGTGAAGAGCCAGGCTGGTTACACAATAAGTGGGGAAGCTTGGAAGTATTAAAGGAGCATTTAAGGTCCTGCCTGGAGTGATAACAGCAACCATGGCATCGTTAGTGTGTTTCATGTGCCAGTCTAGATGTTTCTCACAGAACGTTAACTGATTTCATCTTCCTAACAACCCTATGAAATCTATGCTATTTTCAGTCTCATTTTACAACTAAAGAGAAGTGAGTAACAAAAAATAAATTAGTTTGATAAATTTTCCCAAGTGATAGTTGAAATGAAAGTCTGGGTTTGTATTTTGTTGTCTTGTGGTACCACACAATTCAAGGTAACTATTTATCACATGCTAAATACTTTATAAACACCTCACACAGCTATTATGATAACTGCTTGAGGTAGATTATTACCAAAGACAAACAAACAAAACTCTCACCCAACCACCAACTGAAAAAAAAATCCAAAATGAAACAAATATCTATATGTTATGCTCAGTGGTGAGATTCTGAGAAACAATAGTGTAGGCTTCTTGCAACGTGGAGATGTGGAGGCAAGCTCAGAGTAAAGTAGTTTTCAAACTTCAGAAATGATCCCAAGGTTTACTCTTAGAAGAAGGGCAGACAGATGGAGTAAACTCAAAACACAGAAATCAGAGCTCGCCTATTCATATCCTATGCGATTTACAGCACGTGGGAACATTTTAAAACAAGTTTTACTTTTATGTGAATGGGGGTTTAAAGATTTTTAAATAGTCTATGTGTATGGATGTTTGTCTATGCATCTATGTCTGTGCACCACATGTGTGCCTTGTGCATACCAGGAGCGTACCTATAGGACTGGATTGTGAGATACTTCTTGGGTACAGCCAGAACAATTTAATCCATCAATGTTTCTAACATAGATCATGTTATCAAATGCTTCATATACACACATGTCTAAACACATTCACATATACATGTGAAACTATTCACACCCCCATCCTGTCTGAGTGTGCGGGCCTGTGTAGACATTTTACACATTTTAATGTGCATTATGTCTCTTACTATGAACACAGCTCTGTGAGGACTTTTACTTTCTTGGGCATTGGTTTCCAGGACACAGGGAGGGCAAGGGATGCTGGGGAAGAATAGAGGGAACATTGAATATATAGCTTATAGCCTGGAGTTCAGTGGACCAGGGAGCGTAGTCATCCAACACAGTGCCGCTCATGTCTACGTTAGAATCCGTGCTCCAGTGCCTCTGAGCAAGTGAAAACCTCACTTGGCTGCTTCACAGTCTACTTTCGTTAGAGTTGAGTTATGTTTAAAAGCTGACTCCTATTTCCTATTTTCTTTCTTAAGGAGTTGGATTTTATTATTTTGGTTTGCCATCATGCTTTAGAATTGTCTAAAGTTTTGGGTTACATTCCTTTTTGGGCCAGTTTCTGATTCTTTAATTGCAGTGAAATTGATGGGAGCTAACAGACAAAACCCAGTCACACAGTGTCATGTGACATTCTATGCTGTATTTAAATGCAACTGTCAAAGCTTATTTTCAGCTGTCTGCTAGAAGGCAGAAGATTTTAGCTGAGTCCCCACTGCTGAGATAATGATATATGCTAATGTTTGCAGCGGGAAATTTGAGCGTGGTACACTTCTTTGCCGCTGGGATAGTGTGGAGCATTCGTTGGTTCATCCTTCTCCAGCAACTTGTTATGGTCTCTGTAGGTTCTAGACAGGGCAGAGAACATTCATCAAGTCTTTTGGAGGCCTTCTGAGTCTTAATAGAGCTAAATCTATTTCTATGCAAGTACTGATTGTCATCTTATGTTCAAGGGAAAAGAGAGTAATAAACATGTGATTATGCTCCCCAAGATAAATTGCCTGAGACCTCTATTATTTCCTATGACATGTCTATATGTTTGCTTTACAAGAATGAATAATATTCTATAAACCCTATGCCCTAACATACATACTTCAATAGGTTGCTGCTATTTACTGACAGTTTTTTTAGAGGCATTGTACCTATTTGAAAGACAGAACTGGTGTGCCTGCCCACAATTTCCTCACTGTAGGTATTATTTTATTTTATGAATTGGAAAATTGAAGCTAGAGAGGTCAAATGAATGTGCTTACATTTATATTCCCAGTTCATGAGGATGGTAAGGATTAGAGACATTGTATGCAAGTCTCCACTGTGGCGACTGCTCCACAGAGATGCTCAATAGGCCACAGCTTTTCTTATGTCAGTCAATAGGCAGTGTCCCATCTGGTTGGCAGACAGAACATAGTGTTAAGGTAGTGTGGCTATAAAGTTCTACTCAGAGGTCTAGGGAGTTGTGTGAGATGCTGGGAAGGTCTGAAGCTTGATGCAAAAACTCAGCTCAGGGAAAGGATGAATCCACCAAGACTCCCTGGGAGCAATGAACATTCCACTACAAATTCAGTGGTGTCACCCAGTAAGTAACTATTAAATCATTAAAATAAACACGTTCAAAATAATGTTATCTACTACTAAGAGAATCTGATCATCTCTTAAAGCCTAATATGGAGAACCAGAGGGCTCACCATTTCTTTCTTCATCCTTTCCTTCCTTTAGACCATGATTTGGATTTGGGATTGAAAAGAATTTTAGTTTGTTATCTCGCTTGTAATCACAAGTACAATTTTCTCTAGTTTTTCTTTCTTTCTTCCTTTTTTTTTAATGCTGTCTAATGGAGGTTTGACATGTTTAAACAGTGATGATGTGTGACAGCTGCAGGCGTGCTTTTGTGTGTGACTACATAACCTGTCAAGGAATTTGCATCAGGTCTTTGTGAGGTACTGTCATTCTCATTCACTTTAAAGGCCCTTAAGGCTCCGGCTGTCCTACAGCAACGGCTGTCACCCAGTCAGCAGCAATTCCATCTGTGTGTGATACTGCTGATGCGTGTCGGGCGCTTGTTAAATTCACCGTGGGTCAACTATCTAAATGTTTCTTCTCAATGACTGAATCATAAAACATAAGGCACAGAAATACCTGCACGAGTATGGTAACAGGCATTTTTATGACAGCTGCATCAGGAACCTGACAGATGTGAATCGAATCCAAATTGACTGTGGATGTCAACAAGAATGAAGTGAGACTTTCAATAAATTAATTTTGTGTATTTATACATTATCCAAAAAAGCATTTGGTTTGATTGATTAGTTAGTCACTGACTCTCTTCTTATTAAAGTGAATGGTTTACAGTCTGATTGGGAAGATTCAAACTGTCATTCATTCGTTTATTCATTTTATCAAAATTTCCTTGTTCCCAGGTGCTGGCTCTGAAGATAAAATGAAAATGAAGACCTAGCATCATTCTCTGAGGGCTCACAACTATCAGAAAACAAAAAGCTTCACTGGATTAATTTAAAAAAAATTATTGTTATTCAATTTTTTAAAACTTTTGTTGTTGTTCTTAATAAATTTTGGGTTTACTTCACAGGTGCATGCAGTGTGTTAAACAGAGACACACAGAAGGGCAGGGAAGCCGGGTTCTCTTCTAAGTGATTCCTAGTCTATTTTGAACTGTCTCTTCTACTTACTGTTGAGCTCACATGTATTTCTGAGCGTGATGGAGGCATATCTGTCAGGGTTAATAGTTTTGGAGTTTGCTTTTGTTTTTTAGTAGAAATTGTAGCAACCCAAGGCCAACTTCTCCTTTCTGGATAAGCCTCTCCCGTTACCGTCTTCTAACTGTAAGACTCGGTGGAATCTTTCTAAAACTAACCCTTGCTTTCCTGGGAGATAAAAATACCATTGTGCAGAGTGCTGGGTCACAGGCATAAGCATGGCTGTGCTTCACTTTTCCCATGGGTGTTTGGGTGGAACTCTGCTCCTGTGTGTTGAGTCATATCTCCAGACTTTTCATTTTGTATAATTCCTGGTCTTCTAATGGTCAATTGGTTGTCTATCACCTATGGTCCTGCAAATGTACTTTTAGGTTCAAGATACTGATACTTTAGAAATGTTACTTATAATCCATGAAAGCTTGCTTAACTCCCCAGGATGATTACCTTTTTGCTGTGGCATGCGTTCCTTTGTCAGTTGGTTTTCTATTACAAATGCACTAGAGTTTTCTGCCACTCTTTTTCTAGTTAGAAAATGAACTCCTTGGAAGATGGCCTCTAGATCAAGAATATATCTGGATCCTTTCACTAAGATGTCAGCAAGCCAGCTCTCAATGCTCACTAATTATTGTACAATTTCCCAGGAAAGTACAGTTTGTGCCCCCACAATTGTTCACTTAATTGTCCAAAGTTCTCTGACCAGGAACTCTGCAGTAGAATGACTTGGTCAGCAGGACAGAAATCAATCTGAGAATCTCAGGAAGATAGGACTTAACTCAGAGATTTACAGGCTTGTCCAGCTGAAAATGTTTAGAGGACCAGTGATCGATGGATACATAGACCCTATAGGAACCCTGTTTTCTATTTAGGGAGTTTACATTTTACAGCATTCCTGGTCATTTCCAAAGTGAGCATCCATCTGTTTATTTGCATGTTTGCATCTCAGAAGTACTTTAGAGTCCCTGCTTTCTGTTAGAGGCTGTAAGCATTTTCATACAGGGTAACAGCCACTTCACCTCTGAGTGGCACACTCCGGTTGGCCTGTTTGCTGCTATTGCTGTTTCCTGACAGACAATGGCAATCTTATGTTTCTTGAAGTTGTCTCTGTGTGCTTTTCTGACGCTCCTTCAGTCCTCCTTGCTTGATGTTACCCTTGTTCAAGCTGTTGGGCCACAGCTTCTTGAGACCTGGCTCTTGTCCACACTCCTGTAATAGCTCCCCTCTGATGGTGAACTGCAATGAGCAGAGATGTGCTGTGGACTGGCTGTGCTCCAGGCTTTAGCTGCTGATAAATCTGCCTTGGCATTTGATGGTAACTATAGCTCTCAGATGATGACTACTTTTTTTTTTTTTTTTGAAGCTGCATGCAACGTTTTCATAGGCTGTTATTACAAACCAGGACCTAAGACTACAAATAGGAATGGGGGTAGTTTTCCATGCTCAGAAGCCCGTTAGCTGTGGTTGTCCTTTTCTGCACTCATTAATGTAGGCCCTAAAGATTTTTAACAGACTGTGAACTCAAAATCAGAAATGACAGGCTACGCAAGGCACCCTCAGGGTGACTTGAATTGGTGGCCTTGGAAAGCAACATTATCAGAAATCTTAGATGGCCTTTGACCTATGATGTCCTTGAAAATATGGATAGTTGTCTAGCATGCATACCCTCAAGGGGAAGTAGGGCCTCATAGAGATACAGAGGAAACAAAGATACAGTGGATTCCAGGAGTGACCAATATTCTTTGCCTTTGTTAACATAAGGTTAGTATTTCTGAAAATGCTTTTCTAACCTTAAGCTTGAAGATCGACTCCCAAATAAGTTTTTACTTATTGTTTTTTAGAAATGTAATTCTTATGACAAGTTTTATAGTAATAAAACCTAATTAATTTTGTTTAATGCAGTATTTTAAAACAATGTTACATTTAGGCTAGGTGTGGCGGTGCACACCTTTGATCCCAGCATCCTAGAAGAAGAAGCAGGCAGATCCCTGTGAAAATACATTTTCCCCCTTTGTCAGCATTTTGATAAAAGTATTTTGAAAATGGGACCTCTTTAATCCCATTGACTAGGGTATTTCCTGAGGGTGGTGGGTTGTTCTTTTTCAATTCTAGATGGTTTTAGAGATGTTCTTGAACTATTTCTGGCCATTGGCTCCAGAGTTGTCTGAAGCCAGAACTCTTCAGCGATAGATTTTTCTCTGGATGAAATGAAGGCTTTCTCTTTATTTTTAATTTCCAAGATTCTTCCTACATGTTTGAGACTCTGGGTTTAAGATGCTTTGAGTTCCTTTAGCTCTATATGGTTAGGTTACTTTTTTTTTTTAAAAAAAAAATAGTGAATTTAGGAAGCATATGGCCATTCTTCCATTGAATATATTTTCTCCATCTACTCCTTGTCCAGGTTTGTTCATGTGCTTAGTGCTATCACATGTTAATAAAACTGATTTTCCACTTCTCTTTGCTTGTATAATTTCCACTGATTTGTCTTCCATTGTGCCTATCCTTTCCTTTCTTGTGGGGCCAATTATTGGCTTTAAAAAGTATTTATTTCTTATTTATATGTTTATTTTATTTCTGTTGGAATAGCATTTTGATATGCATCCCTGGCTGGCCTTGAAGTCATGATTCTCAAGTCTCAGCTCCCAAGTGCTAGAACTATAAGCATACAGCATTCGCTCAAGTGTTGGCACACTTTAACAGTTGTTCCTTTGAGAGTTCAATTCAGTTAATTTTATAACTTTTGTCTTGGGTTGATAGTCTTTGAAGTCATTGTCGATGCTGGAATTAATTGCATGTGGAAGTCATAATGATCCTTAGGCTATGGGATGGGCCAAGGATAAATTTTTCTAGTGACATACTGAGCTCTAGAAGTCGAATGCTCAGTGGAGAAGGAATCCAAAGGCCGTGATCTTCTTAGCTTGCTTTTCTTGGTGTGGAATAACTACTTGCAGAGTTGAGTTTAAGGCCTTTGGGATCCCAGTATTTTAAGTGCACTATACGCAGGGCAGGGCTCCATTTTGCTCATGGTGCTTGGGTAGAAAGAGGGAGCCCTTATGTTTCCAAGGTACTCACCAGCATCACCCTTTGCAATAGGCAGCTGGAATTAGAATGAGAAGTGTTGATGTCCCACTTTACCTTGGGAGAAGTGTTTGTCTGAGAAATGGACACAACAGCCTGGATTGGAGTTGTCATCTTTGTACTTCACGAGAGAATGGGGAGGTAGAGGCCTTGATTCAAGTACTACAGACTCCTTGATTTATTACAGGATTTATGTATTCTTTGTGTGTGTGTGTGTGTGTGTGTGTGTTCATTTTCTATCCAAGAAAGTGTTTGAATGTTTTGCTTTTTAGATGCTTTTTATTATTTTATGATTATATGTATCTGTGGGTGTCCATGTGTGGGTATATGGATGTGAGTGTAGTCACGTGGAGGTTAGAAGAGGCATTAGATCCATGGAGCTTGATTTATAGGCAGCTGTTAGCCACATGATGTGGGTATTGGGGCAGCATGCACTTGCAACTTCTAAGACATCTCTCAAGCCCTTGAATAAGTTACGTGTAATATTGTCTTTCTCCAATTTTACTGAGGTGTAGGTTAGTGGATCTTCTCATTCTGTAACAATAGAAGCCAGTTTCTTGAGATTAAATATTCTAAATGCTTAAAATCAAACACATAGGATTACAAAAGAAATAAACTATATTGCAAAACCATGAAAACATTTATACATTCTGGAATATAATATTATATAGATTTAACATATTAAATTACAAAATGTGTCCATGTGTCTCAGTGTTCTATTTCTATAAGAGACTCCATGGCCAATGCAACTTATAGAAGAAAGCATTTAATTTGGGGGTTACTTACAGATTTAGAGGGTTAGTGTATTATCATCATGGCAGGAAGCAGACAGGCATGTCATTGGTGCAGTAGCTGAGAGTTTTACAACTTGATCTAAAGGCAACAGAGAGGAGAAGAAGAGGGGGAGAGAGGGAGAAGAGAGAGGAAGAGAGAAAGAGAAAGCATGAGAGAGAGAGAGAGAGAGAGGTGGGGGAGAGGAAGAAGTACACATTTTGCAGTATATATTTACAGTAGTCATGTGGTATGGCAATATCTGTGAGTGCTATTGGTAAAAATCCATGGAAATTAATTCCATTGTAGTTTTTAGCCTATGTGCATAATTCCTGGAAATGATGCATTTCTGTTAGAGTTTCGTGCAAATAAAGCTATTCCAGTCTGAGCTTCCTGATCCATACACATTCCACACTATTGTATGGGGGCTGTGCATCCAGGAAATCTGCACATGAGCCTGGCACAGCAGAATCATCTCCAGTTTCAGTCTACATGCTCTGTGACCTCTGGGATTGCTCCAAGTTTTCTTTCTAGTGCAATTGGGGACAAACCCAGACCTCTGCAGCCTGATGACCACCTGATTAACAATGACCTCCATGGACAGTTCTATCTCTTCTCTGAAGTTTGGATAAACCTTGGCAATGACAGCAAAAGCAGGGACAAGGATTTGGCTGCACCATTTCCTTGGGGGCCACAAGAAAGGACTCAGTGACAAAAAAAACAAAAAACAAAAAAAAAACCCCAGCATAGTGCTGACTCAGGTGTATGCATACCTATGTATATGCATATCTGAATTCTTAAACTGTAAATATTAGGTGACACAAATCCAAGGAGATTTAACATTAAATGAGTATTTAAATAATTGCCTTCTGAAATTTTACTCTATTGAATGCATCTCTGTGAAAATATTATACTCTTAGAAACTGACTGTAATTTACCTGCAAAGTCCCTTTAAAAAGGAAATTTATCTCAGTCTTATGGCTGAAGAAAAAATTTACTGTTTGGGTCTATTCAATTCAATGTTTTATTTGAATTAATTCAGATATAGCTTCTGCTGCTAAATGTAAACATTTCTATGATACAAAGTTGCCTTTAAAATGACCACTCAGCCGTGTATGTTATGGTTGCATAATTGGTGTGTATGTGTGTGTGTGTGTGTGTGTGTGTGTGTGTGTATAGAACCTCTGTCTCTTTTGCCTGCAGTTGAGACCCATTTCCTTCTGACAAGTCGCCTCATTCAGCCTTTGATATGAGGGTTTATGCCTAGCCTTATTGTAATTTTTTATGCCACGTATGGTTAATATCCCTGAGAGGCTTGCTCTTTTTTTGGAAGGGAAACAAAGGAGGTGTTGTGGATGTAGGAGAGAGGAGGGAGGGTGGAAAGGGGAGGAACTGAGAGGAGGATAGGGAAACTTCATCCAGAATGTAAGGTATGCAAAAAATAAAAGTAAAAACACCCAAGAGTCCCTTCGCAGCAACAGTAGGGCTGAGTGTGAGCTCCCAGATGGAGGACTTGGAGAAGGGACTGAAGGAGCTGAGGGAGTTTGCATCCCCAAGGAGGCAGCAACAGTGGCAACTGGCCTGACCCCTAGATACTCTTGAAGATTGATCCACCAACCAAAGAATACACATGGAGGGACCCATGGTGCTGGCCACATATGCGGCAGAGGAGGGTCTTGTTAGACATCAGGGGGAGGAGAGGCCCTTGGGCCTGAGCGGGTTAGATCCCCCAGTATAGGAGAATGTCAAGGAGGGAAGACCAGAGTGGGTGGGTGGGTCGGTGGGTGGGAGAATACCCCCCATAGTGGCAGGGGAAGGCGGGAGGAAATGGGGAGGTTCCAAAGGGGAAATCTGTAAAGGGGGAAACATTTGAAATGTAAATAAAGTATGAAAAATAAATTTAAAAAAAAAGGAAAAAAAATTAATTAAGTGACCGCTCAGGTTTTATTGAACAACAGTGCGTCCTGTGTGACTCTTAGTTCCTACTCTTTGTTGCTCCACCTTAACCAATGATCTACTATCTTTAAGAGGCACTATTAAACATTTGGAAGTAGAAAGGCTCTGTAAATTGTGAATCACATACACTGAATATTTAATTTTACTTTTATCACCAACGTCATTAAAGAGATCATTGAAAAATATTTCACCATAATTTGAGTAACCAAGCCAAATCTCTAATCAAGTTGTCTCCTTTTATCCGAGGTGATTCAGAATAAAGAGGAAATTTATTTATTATTTATTTATGTTTCAGGATTGTTAAATATTAGAAGGATCCTATCACTTCACTAAATGTTATTTAATAATTCTTCTGTTTGAGATAATTTGAAGATCTTGTTTTGTCTAAAAATAGTGGATCAGAGTCAATTCCTTCTGTGTGTCTTAGCTGGCCATTTTATTTATAACACTGGGTTCTGATGTGCAAAAACTTTGGTATGTTGTACAAATGACGCAGCTTGAAGAAATCACATCAAAGTATTCTCTCTATTTCATTATGTTTCTCACCTATGAAAAATATATCTATTTCTGAGAGGAAAAGAACAATTGTTAGTGAGTATAGAATATTTCATGAAATGAACAGCAACAACAAAAATCTCCAAAACAAAACAAAACAAAACAAATAAACCCAAGAATCAAATAAACCCAAGAAGAGTAAATTTCATATTTGCTGTTGAAACCGTTAGGTGGTTGTATTTTCACATTATTTCTCATTTCCCTTTACTGTGAATTTTTTTTTTTTATTAGCAACGCTGAAAGTTACCAGGGAATAATTTTGGTGCTAGTGCTGGGAGAAACACACCCATTTTTCTGGGTCCAGGAATCTAAGGTGATTAGTTCTCCAGGAATGCATGAAACCAATGTAATGGTTTACATTTCCATGAAAAAAAAAATCACCTTTCTTCAAAATCTGAAAATCCCTGCAGAGTTCTGACTCACCTGGCCCACTGGGAGGGCAGTGGAGAGGGCGGCACCACACTGAGAAGCAGGCATAATTGAGGGCCACTGAAGCTTTAGAAGAGGGACTGCTTGGGTGGAAAGTGAAGCATTAAAAAGAAATACAATGAAAGTACAAAGTCTCCCTAAATAAATTGGATAATAAAATAATATGGCCTAATGGCTACAGGCTCAGAAACAGACTGAATATTCCAACATGATTAATTCGGATCCTGGCATCATGATTAGCTCACTCTATGTGTGTGTGCATTCACAGATCACCTCCTGGGGTCCCAAGTGTGTGAGACTCAGTCTTTCCAGAAGAACAAGTTCAGAAGGTTACAACATACCTAAAGGACATGCTTCACTCTCCAGGTAGGGATTTGCTATCTTAATTTTCTGTTCACTGTCACTACCTCTTTCTGTTTACTTTGCTATTGAAATCACAGGAACTGAAAACTGAGACACTGGATGGAAGTTAATGGCTGAAGTACATCTACCTTACTAAGGAGGACTGGATGTCAGGTTGTATTCAATCATTTCTACACTTGAATTCTGAGAGCTTGCTGTAGACATTTCCAGGATAGGTTCTTACTCTATGGCTTTGCAGGGGTCCAACTCAGCTCTTGGCATGTTAATTCCTTTATCTCTTCTTTGGTACTACAGAGTATAGCTTCTCTCTGATAGCTGCAAGCTCAAGTGAGTTGTTATAAAGGCACCCATGTTCTTCTTTAATACTCTCACATGGTCTAAAACACTTGGCAAGAGAAAATCACAGGAGCAGGGGACATGGTTAGAAGGGGTAAATCTTCATCTGGGTATTACTGATAGTTTTCTTGTCCTCTTGGTGACACCTGCTCCTTTCCTGTGGTTTCTCAGCTTTCCAAAGCAGTTGTTTTTTTTTGTTTGTTTTTGGTTTTTTTGTTTTTTTTTTCGAGTCATGGTTTCTTTGTAAAGTCTTGATTGTCCTAGAACTAGCTCCGTAGACCAGGTTGGCCTTGACTTGACCTACCTCCTGAGTGCTGAGATTAAAGATGAGCCTCACCACCACCCAACAAATTACTTATTGTTTGAGCATTTGTTATATTCTTCTTACTTTTTGTTTACCTTTCAGAAGTTCATTCATTGACTTATTTATTTTTACTATAATATTATTTAAGATTAATTTTTTTCTTTTAAATGTCCTTTAAAGTTCAAACCAGAGCACTATTGATCATTTCTGTGAGTGATTCTTCCTTTGGAAGAAGATAGTATGAACCCTGTTTTAATTTTACAGAAGCCAACAGGTAAAAGACTTTAGAAATCTAAGTGCTATAGGATGTTTTAAAAAATTCTCTTAAGGTCTTTTTATCTGTGCATGTCTTAACCAAGAGTGTGTTCCTCATACAATCATAAGATTTGCAGTTTTCCAGTGTTTCAATGAATTCTGTATTACATTAGATATATTTCTTTTTTTAAGTTCATTTTTTATTTTTTATTTTTAATAGATATTTTCTTTATTTACATTTCAAATACTATCCCCTTTCCTGGTTTCCTCTCAGAAAACACCCTATCCCCTCCCCCTCCCCCTGCTTCTATGAGGGTGTTTCCCCACTCACCCACCCACACACTCCTGCTTCCCCAACCTGGCATTCCCCTACACTGGAGCATCTACCTTCACAGGACCAAGGCCCTCTCCTCTCATTGATGTCCTACAAGGCCATCCTCTGCTACATATGCTACTGGAGCCATGGGTTGCTCCATGTGTACTTTTTGGTTGGTGGTTTAGTTCCTGGGAGCTCAGGGAGGTCTGGTTGGTTGATATTGTTGTTCCTCCTATGGGGCTACAAACCCCTATAGCTCCTTCAGACCTTTCTCTAACTCCTCTGTTGGGGACCCCATGCTCAGTCCAATGCGAACATCCATCTCTGTATTTGTCAAGCTCTGGTAGAGCCTCTCAGGAAACAGCTATATCAGGCTCCTGTCAACAAGCACTTCTTGGCATCCACAATAGTGTCTGGGTTTGGTAACTGTATATAGGATTGATCCCCAGGTGGGCCAGTCTCTGGATGGCCTTTCCTTCAGTTTCTGCTCCATACTCTGTCTCTGTATCTCCTCCAGTGGGTATTTTGCTCCCACTTCTAAGAAGGACTGGACTATATACACTTCGGTCTTCCTTCTTGAGTTTCATGTGGTCTATGAGTTGTATCTTGGGTATTCTGAGATTTTGGGCTAATATCCACTTATCAGTGAAAACAACCCTGAGATTCCACCTCACACCAGTTATATTGACTAAGATCAAAAGCTCAGGTGACATCAGATACTGGCAACGATGTGGAGAAAGAGGAACATTCCTCCATTGTGGGTGGGATTGCAAGCTGGTACAACCACTGTGGAAATCAGTCTGGTAGTTCCTCAGAAAATTGGACATAGTAGTACCTGAGGACCCAGCTATACCACTCCTGGGCATATACCCAGAAGATGCTCCATCATATAACAAGGACACATGCTCCACTATGTTCATAGCAGCCTTATTTATAATAGCTAGAAGCTTGAAAGAACCCAGATGTCCTTCAATAGAGGAACAGATACAGAAAATGTGGTTCATTTACACAATGGAGTACTACTCACCTATTAAAAACATTGACTTAATGAAATTTTTGGGCAACTGGATGGAACTAGAAGATATCATCCTGAATGAGGTAACCCAGTCACAAAAGAACACACATGGTATGCAGGTATGCATTGACTAGGAATTTTTAAAAGTTGGATTTTCACTTCTATTTTGATATTCACATTGACACCTTGGAATTTAAAGAGCTTGGTTATGATTTCAATGTAATGACATTATGGGTTAAGGTGACAAGGCATGGAATGCTCTACTTAGCTCCAGCTTAGCTTCAACTGTCAACTTTGGCACAGCCTAGAATCACCTGAGAAAGGATTCTCAATTGAGGGATTGCCCAATTGGCCTATGGGGATATCTGTAGGGAATTTTTGTGGTTGTTAATTGATGTAGGAGGGCCCAGCCCACTGTCCTGCTCCCTGAGCAGTGGTCTTGAGCTATGTATGAAAAACTATCTAAGCATAGGTATGCTAGACCTATTAGGCAGCATTTCTCCATGGTTTTCTACTTCAAATTCTTGCTTGGTTTCTGTTCTGACTTTTCTCAATGATAGATTGTGGCATGGTAGTGTAAACTAAGGATATCTTTTCCTCCCTCACAAAACAGAATAAAACAAACAGAATCCCAGGGCACTAAGAGTTTCTGAAACATCAATTCAGTTCTCAAAGCACAAAGGCTCTATTTCAGAAAGGATATATAAGGTCTGCATATCACTAATACTGCTCTACTGACCATTTCGTAACAATGACTCCCTTAATCCTCTAAGTAAACCATTGGGGATAATTAGATCATAATCTAGTACCCTCATTTCAACAATAATCTTTCACCTTGCTCCCAATGAAACTTTAAGCTGCATTATTTAAACTGCTTGAGTGTTGAAACATTGGTATTAAGTATTTTCTTGTGTTAGGCACTGGCTTAGGTGCTGGGAAAAATGTCATGGATGACATACAGCTTTTGCTCTTCCTGCCTTGCAGGCTAGTGTGGATGATTCAAAACCCAATAGGGTCAGTTAGTCAGGGGTTCTGTATTTTGAGTTGATGACACTAATACAGAGAGAGTAGCCTCAGTTCTCTCTGTCAAAAGGGTGCCCAGGGCCTTCCCATCCTAAAATCTTCTACTCAAGTCAGACAGTGGTTTAATTTTTTTCTACAGATTATCCCCCACCCCCAGGATGTTGCCCATTTCTCTCATCTTATTGGTTGTAAAAATCTGAATGTTTGTGTTCTTCCAGTTTCATATGTTGAAATCTCAACCCCCAACTGTTAAGCCCTAGGTAGCTGCTGCCTTTCTGACATTATTACAGCCGTTCTGTTTTATGCCTGTAGCCAGCCATCTTACACTGTTACAGAAGACCTTTGTCATGCCTGAATTAACAATCATATATCCTGTTAAGTTCCAAGCTTTGGTGTTCTTGGAAATTCCCCAGACCCTTGCCCTCCTTTAGAGCCAATTGCAATAAAGGTAAGTTAGAACAGCTTTGTGTAGTTAGCTACAATAAGCTTGGATTTGAACCAACTGCCAAAACCACCTGGCAGCACTTCCTGAACCTATGTATGAGCTTCTATGGTTGCTATGAGCTTTTGTAGTTTTGCCTTTATAAACTGACCCTGGGAAATAGTCAGGGTTGCAGTCCTGGCTCCCGCTTCTGACCTGTATCCTTGATTAATCAGTCCTGGGGTGTGTGTTCAATAAACTATCCCTGCTTGACTGAGATTAGTGTCTGAGTAGTCTGTGGGGTGATTCCTGGACCCTAAAACCAACATAATAGGATTAGGTGATGAAGCCATAGAGTAGTAGCCCATATGATTAGAAATAGTGTCCTCATAAAAGAAACTCCAGAGAGACAACTGGCTTCCTCTACCACGTCAGGGCACCATGAGCAGATGGCATCTGTGAACTAGAAAGCAGTCCCTTAAACTGAACCTGTCAGCACTTTAATCATGGAAGTTACACTCTTCAGGTCTGTAGGTAGTATCTATTGTTTATAAACATTCAAGTTTATTATATTTTTAATTATAGCATCCCAAGAAGACCGACATACTGCTGCATTTATTGTCTCTGCCATCCAGGTTCATTCCCTTTGCATCTATCTATGACTTGTGTTTATCATGGAAGAATGTCATATAAAGACCAAATACAGAATTTTCCCTCAGTGTTTTTAATTTCTGAGTTTTGGAACTCTCATTATTGCTGATTATCCCTTGTCCACTGGTCAGATCTTTGAGCAGCAATTTAATGTGCTTTACACTTGGCTTTATTGCCATTCATTCTCAAGATGTTAATCATCCCCAGCCTCAACTCCTCTCTAAGTTTTGTCTCTCACTTTAAACTGAGCATATCCTTCTACATATTCTGCAAAACCTTCAACCAGGGTAAAAACATAAATTCATTTTATTTTGTCTGTTAAAATTTCAAAAAGTATATCTTTCATATGACAAGGTATCTTCAAAAAGTATTTATTGGCTCACCATTGCCCACTAAATTACATACAAGATGTCTAGAGTATGCTCAAGGCTCTATATGATATATTTCAAGCTATATTTCAAGTCATTTCTCTTTCATTGCTTCTCATCACATAATCTTTCCTAAAGACCAAGTAAAGTGGACTGAAATTTTACAAGTGCCCACATTTTCCTGCTTCCATTTTTTTGCTCATACTTATTTGTTTATATTGGAGCCTACCTAATTCTCCATTCTTATGTCATGATTCCCTCTTCCAGAATTTTCTCAATAGGATCCATGAAATTTTCCTCCCCTTGTCTCCTCTCCAAAGAGAAGTATTGCCTTTTCTTTTGAAATGCTGCATTATACTATTTTCTCTATCATCTCTTTATGTAATGTACATGTGCTTGAATAAATGTAAGTATATATTGCAAATGTATATAATACAAATATAGGCATACTCATGTGCATGCACACACATATCAAACATACATAGTTTTTTATAATATTTTTGGGACTATACCTAGACAGCTTGCATATATTTCTTCAAAAATATTTGTGGAGCTTCATTTACTTCTTTAAATCCTCCTAGTTTCCTTTTTCTCTTTAATTTATTTATTTGTACACATTATATCCCAATATCTTCCCCTTTCTTTCAGCCCCCTCCCACAGCTCCTTCTCAATTCCTGTCCTCTCCTCCTTTGAGAAGGGAGAAGCACCCCTAGGTATTACCCCACCCTGGCACATCAAGTTTCTGCAGGACAAGGTGTATCCACCTAGCCAGACAAGGCAGCTCAGTTAGGGGAATGGGATCCACAGACAGACAAGAGTCAGACACAGCCCTACTCCAGTTGTTGGGGGCTTGCATGAAGACTAAGCAGCACATCTGCTACATATGTATGGGGGATCTAGTTCCAGCTCATGCTAGTTCTTTGGTTGGTGGTTAAGTCTCTGAGAGCCCTCAAGGGTCCAGGTTAGTTGACACTGTTGGTCTTCCTGTGGAGTTCCTATCCTTTTCCAGAAGGAAATTTATGAAATTTTCTATAATATTTTGAGAGCTCTACCTACATGGTTTGCATATATTTCTTCAAAAGTATTTGTGGAGTTGCATTTACCTCTTCCAGTCCTTCTAGTTTCTTATATCTGTTCTTAATTATGTTTTGATTCAGATATATTTTAGTCTATGTAACTTGAATTTAGAAATAAAATTATGTAAAATAAATTTGAAGGTCAAGTCTGTGGTTGACAATCACATGGTAAATGACAAAATCAATGTCCAAAAAATTAGGTTGAATTTTAAGGAAAACCATGGTTAGAATATTGGTTTCCAACACACCACTGACCAAGAGTTGAGTAAAAGAGAAATGGATGTGCAGTGACTATATATAGAGTGCTTAAGGATTTGACTTATGGAATCTAAGTTAATAACATCAGTTGTTCAGCTTTACTCTTTATTAGAAGTTAAACTTGGGGAAGTCACTGGATTTCTTAACATTTTTACTTCTATGAATTAAATACTGTTGAACACATGCTTCTGGAAGTTTCTTTGATAAAATATTTTTCAACAAAGGAGATTTTTGTGTTAACATCTCCCCTCCCTAACCCTGCTCACTACCTCAGGCATCATTATCTAGATCAAAATTTTATACTGACCTGGACAGGAACACTGAGAGGATCAGCCACTGACCCTGAGATGAGGTTGTTTGGACTCAGGAAATCTTGTTCTGTGCTCTTGCTTTTATAGTTCTACAGCATTTTATACAATTATATCCTCTTCAATAATAAAGGGTGAGGGTTTTAAAATGCCCTATTCTTAACGTTGAATCTGACTTGTTGGTACCACCTTAGTAAACATGTGTTTATTCTTGTCAGTAGCCAAACAGCAAGCTAGTTCGTGCCAGTGTTGGGATCTAGAACAAAGCTGGACAATTGCTCAGAATCATATATATGTGATACTCATTCCTTCCTCATCACAGAGATATTAAATATCTCTGTGAGCATTCCTGCCTTTGGATTTAAGTAAACATTTTCTCGTTTATTCAATGTGCATGGTCGTTTTTTTCTCAGAATGCTTAAATGAACTAGAAATAAATCAAAGAACAGATGACCGGCTGTACTGGCTGTAGTCCAATAGAAAAATTGCTATGTACTTGTAGAAAGTTCAGGAGCCTGATGTTCATGTAAACCTTTCTTTCTTTGTAACCCTCGAGAAGTGACTAGGCCATCAGTCTTTTTGTCCCTCCCTTTCTCTGACTTCTTTTGTAACCCTCTCTTCAAATGTTCGTGGACTCTTTTCTTTAAATAGATATAATTCTGTGAAAGCATTGGAGCGAGGAAGAGGAACCTGAGGAGATCTAATTCTCATCTGTATCAGAATCCATTAAACATCTGTTGAATAAAACTATTTGAAAGGTTGGGCGCTTTCATTCACTGGCTTGAAAAAGTGCAATCCATGCACTTTAGGTCTCTAAGCACTTCCTCAGGCTGTCATGATAAATGAAGGATGCAAGGTAGTGGGAATAGTCACAGCTTCCCTATGCTGTTTTAGAAAGAACCACACACCATGGTACTACACAGGTATGTTCAACACAGTAACCACAACAAACTATTGTTTCAAAGTGTCATGTATTGTAGGCTTACTTATAGAATTGTTATTTGTTTTTGCCTACCTTTTGCTATAGTACTAACTTAGTACTTTATAGCTATTTTCTGTACAAATTCAATTACTTTGAACTGGTGGACCTGCCTCCAAGCTGCCTAAAAGGCTCTTAACATTGATGTGTCTAAGACCTTTCTGAGAATCCACTGAGACTGCAGAACTTCTTTGAAAATGTACTTAGACCCATCTTTATATAAATAAGTGAACATTTTGTATGAACTCAGGAGTCTCTGCAATATGTGGGCTCCTAAATGCACACATACTTGAATGTATCATGTCTACCTTATCTATCAATACATTTTTTTCTATCTCATGCCTTTGAATATGGACAAAGCCTGGTGTGCTTGGGATACCACACTAGAAATATAAAGAAAAGTTGGAAATGAGCTTTATAGAGGAATTCATATTTAGACTAAAGGAAATACACACCCCACATATGTGAAATGGTGCTAGGGCATTTTTGATCTACAGGGTAGGCCCAAACAAGAAATATCTGACTCTATTAGAGATTTATTAAGTAAGAATCATGTGACTTTCTTAAAGGTATAACTTTGTTATTCTACTCTTATGCTAGAACACTTCAGTGGTAGTTCATTAGGAATTTCAGTTTCTGAGCTTGAAATATAAAGACCTTGTTTATTTAATTTCAATTCTTTGAGGGTTCAATTATATAGCATTTTTAGATTTCAGTTTTTTTTACTTGATGACAACAGTATGCACAGACATTTTACTAAAAAATTATAGGTTTTTATCTTTGGCTTATTTAAGTGGCTAAGGATTAATGCTGTGGGGTCATTGATCTCTTTTGGATTTATTCATTTTGTCTGTCTGATTTGGGATTTGATTTGCTTGTTAGTTTATTCATCGATGTGCAAGGAATGCTGTTACATGTAAAGGGAGCAGCTGGGACATAGTGGCTCAGAGCAAATAACATGAATACAATTTCTAATAGAGTTCTAATATTTCTTCTACTGTGGTGAAACATGATCTTTACCTTTTATAGGTAGCTGAGGTGCATATTGACTTTCACATCTGGGTGATTGTCTTAGCTCCATTTCTCATGCTGTAATGAAGCACTGTAACAAAAATAGCTTAAGAGAGAATAGGCTCATTTTAGTTCACAGATCAAGGTACAGTCCATCATGACAGGGATGTCAAGGCAGCAGGAGCTTGAAACAGCCAGTCACTTTACAATCTCAGTCAGAAGAGAACAATAAATACACACATGCAAATGCTCAGCTTCTTTTTTTATTCTCACATAGTCCATGATCCCTGGGTGGGGAACATCATACCTTCTTACTTCAGTTAACATAATGAAGATGATCCTTCACAGTAATACCAAAACAATCAATTTTCTAGTTCAGTTGTTCTTAGTCTCCATTGGCTCCCACAGAAGCCTTTGTGCATGCTGTTCTTTGTCCCTGTTTTGTAGTTCAGTTCCCTGCTAGTGTGTCTGTTCTTGGATGAACAAATCATGTTTGGAGGATATCTACATATTGTAGATCATATCTACATATGTATTCAGCTGTAGCCCAATGCAAACAAACTTGTCAACAAAACTCCAAAAGCAAACCAAACCAACCAGACAAAACATACTGAAAAAATAAACATGAAGAAATAAAGACTGACTTGCGTTCACACTTTCAGAGATACCGGTTCATAGTTGCAGGACTCTGCTGCTTTTAGGCCTGTGGCAACAGAGTGAAGCTGATGAGGCCAGGATCTTCTTCAACTCCTACCACCAGTGATTTCATTTCTCCAAATTGGCCCATCTCCTCATTTCCACCACCTCCAAACTATGTTAACAAATTATGACTCCATCAATGGATCAACCGACTGATTTGGTTAAAATCTTATACAGTACAACCATGTTTCACCAGCTTCACCAGCTCAGGAACAACCTTTCAATATGAACCTTTTGGGGGACACTTCCTGTCCAAATCACAGAACCATCGTATAGCCTCTAGACTCTGCAACAC
This sequence comes from Rhynchomys soricoides, assembly GCA_019843965.1. Taxonomy (NCBI): domain Eukaryota; kingdom Metazoa; phylum Chordata; class Mammalia; order Rodentia; family Muridae; genus Rhynchomys; species Rhynchomys soricoides. The sequence goes on along the minus strand of JADRCH010000252.1, from coordinate 2,051,123 downwards.
TCAGCCTGTATTATATTGTGATCTTATACACTCATACATTTGATCATCTCCTTTCTCAGAAACCACACCTCCTTGTAAGACACAGCTAGGTCAGTGTTCAGTGTACCTGCTCTGCCACCTGATAAACACATGTGCTCTCCTCTCTTTTACTGTGTCACTGAGGACCAAATACATGACTGTGTGCATGCTAGACTGGCACTCTACTGCTTAGACATGACCTGTTTGTTTTAAAAGGTAATTTTAAAAGATGCCTTTCTTCAGTTTGCACAGAACTCCGAAATCATCATTTTGCTTGTACAAAGGGATTTTTTTAAGTGAAGCTAATGTAATGAACACATTTTTATTGTCATATCTACAAGATGAGTGAAAAGATAATAATGTGATGGGTTTATAGAAAAAATCATAGCATCAGAGAAAATATAACAAAACTCTTTGTTTTTATTAAGCTTTTTCTGTTTATTATCTTATAAAAAACAAGTTATTTTGTGTCTTTTCTTATAGACTTGGTAGCAGTAGTAACATTTGTAGTAGTGTATTATTTATGTGGCATATTCATGAGACAGTGGGTAAAGCTCTCGATGCAGAGTTGTATGGCATTTCACATACATTAAATACTATGCTGTGTGATGGGGAGAAAGGTGTTTAAAGGTAGGGACTAAAGACTGTATTTCAGTTAAGACATTTTCTGCCCTTGGGATATTACTCTTACAATTTGTGTTTGCTGACTTTGCTACAATCCTCTTCTTTTCCTATGCTGAGATTGTTTTCTGCAGATAAGTAAGACTTGGGAGGAAAGACGACTGAAAACAGATGCTTATGGAGCTTGGGGTCTGATATTAGCAATCAGGCTGCATCTTGCCTTGTAGGAAATGCCTTCATTGAGATAACTAAGCACAGGGCTTCTACAGTCATGCCATGTTGATTTTAGGAATCAGAAAGAGAACAATTTCCTCCAAATTGAATAGAAAATAAGTTTCCTTAATAGTTTTGTTCTTAACCTTAAATGGAAAAAGATGAGACTTAGAAAACTTAAATTTATGTGCTTGCTATGTCATGATTAGACCCTGTTTCACAGGGAAGTGTGGCATCAGGCTTGTGACATAATGAAATTTCTCTGTTCATTTGCTTTTCAATGGCCAGTTTACATCTGTCATCTTATTTGACTTCTCAGAGCATATGGCACACTTATGCCACCCATTTCTTCTAGGACATCATGCTTCTGTGGATTTTATACTGAACTGGCCAATGCTTCTCAGCCTCACGATCAATGTCCTCCTTTCAGCCTTGTCCTCTGATTGTAACTCAGCACACTGACTCCCTTGGCTATGGTATCCAATTTTATGCTTAAGTGTTAAGTACATGCCAACCAACAACAAATTTGTATCTTTAGTCCAAAGCTCTGGCTTAAACTATGGTCATTAACTGTTAGCCTATAAAATAAAAAATGTAAGCTAAATACTTTCTCTCCAGAGAGAATAACTAGGGCATGATCACAATCTGAACAAAGCAAAGCCAAAGTCCTACTGTAAATAACTCAGTATCTAAAACTGGGATCTACTCATGATCTTTGGGCTCCTTTATAGGGCTTCAGTCACTTCTGGATCCACCCTTTGCAGCACACACAGCTTGTTTTCTATGGTTCAGCTAGGTCCACTCATCTGCTCCTGCTGTTCTTGGTGCTCATGATGATACTATCATCTCCCAAATTCTGGGGTCTTCTGCTGTACCTGGGCTGCACTTTCACCTATAGCCTCTCTCGTTTTGGTGCCAAGCGTCAACTTTTCTGCATGACCCCTTCAATCCTTGGTCTTCACCTGCTATTGATGCTGCTGTACCTTATTAATGGCCTTTCCTGGCCTCTCACAGTGCCAAGATACTCTTCATGACATTTTCATGCCTTCAAAACCACCAGGGAGAGTTACACAGAACTAAGTTTGGCAACCAGCATATGGTACAACCTAGGTTACTTCTAGAATACAACTTCTGTGTACTAGCTCACAGGAACCACTTCCTAGAAGTTGTTCCTAGGATTTACCTTAGTGACACTGATCTCTTCTTAGCCACTGCTGATTTCTTGGCTCCAGCTGACTGTCATCAATTGTCCCAATAAAGCAAAGGTTTTACTTTAGTGTGTCTGGTCTCTTGTAAATCATGGTGGACAGTTCAGCACCAGCTGATTAGACATCACAGATTCGTCATGCAATAGGCCTGGTAGAATCTTTGCTTTTCTTTAAAACATCACAACTCAGGCTTCCATTGTCTGCATTGCCTTCAACATTCTCATCTTCCAAGTGCCTACGGAAGAGCCTATCAAGCCCTCAATATTATGGCTTTTCTAGACAAACATTCCAAAAGTTCTCCCACAATTCTCTGAAAAATACATGATCAAGACTGTCACAGTAATAGCACCCTATTCTGGTACCAATTCGGCTCAACATTAACCATACTGCACAGTAGGCCTCCCACTCAAGAGCAGTTGACTACTACAAGCTAGACTCCACATTTTTTTAAAATTTAATTTTTATTTTTTTAAGAGTGAGAGAAAACATAAGAAATAGAGGAAAGGGAGAATCTGGAAGGAATTGGGAGAGGTACATTATTGTGACCAAAGTATATAAGATAATTCTCTAGAAATAAATCTAAAAAATGAACTACAAAATTTAATATAGACTCTCCTTAATGTTTTTCCTTCCATCCTTAAAATCTTATGACAAAAATTGAACACTACTACCAATAAAAACATTTGTGACTGTGTTGTGGAAAGAGGTTTATTTCATTTTTTGTTTAGGATGTAGAGTTTCTAAAGGTTGGTTCCCCATGCTCAAGTATACAGTCCATTTCTCCAGTCCTCGGCACACAGTCTTGGCTTCAATTTGAACTGAACTTGTGACTTTCTATTTTAATAACACAGGCCACATTGAAGCTATTGATTTGTTTCCTTAGGACCTGCCTGCCATCATGTGTGTGGAGTAACCCTAACTGATATAGTACCCCATAGAGAGAGATGACAGCTGGACAAAAATCAAGGCTCCCGGATGAACACAATTTTAGCCCTGAGTGAATTCTTTCATATCTGAGGACCCAGCTCAGTTATCACTGGGCTCTTAACAGCTGTATGAGTGATAGCCAACAACAAGACACAATGAACCACTCCTTCACATGTTGCTGTGAGACATAATAATCGTGACTGTTGTTTACTCAATTAAGAAAATTTGGTGATTTTTTTTTTTTAAAAATATTTTATATACTTTATTTGCATTTCAAATGCTTCTCCCTTTCCAGATCTCCCCTTTGAAACCCCCTTATCTCCTCCCCCCTCCCCCTGCCTCTATGGGGGTATTCCCCCACCCACCCACCCACCCACCCACTTTCAGCTTCCCTCCTTGGCATTCTCCTGTATTAGGGCATCTGACAAGCAACTCAGTAGACTCTCGAGGGGGCAGAGAATTTTGCTTTTACTTCTGAGTTTGGACATTGCTTAAAGTTATTTGATGGGTTTCCAACAAAGTTAAAGAATTTTATTCTACTTTGGAAATGCTCATACTGGGTCACTGGAATGTAACCAGGAAGTATGGATGGGTGCAACATAAGCTCTTAGGTGTTTGCTTATAGGATCACCTGACTCCATGCACACAACATGGGCAGGAGTTAGGGGGTAGGATAATAATTCGTGAAAAGAGAGTGACCAGAAATGCCACTCTTCTCTTAGGGCAGGGATAGGTAAGTGACTGCTGTATCAATACATTAAAACTACAGTGGCTCTGTATAAAGTGAAATCTAGAGAGAGCAACACCTTTTTAACTTATTTATTTCATTCACTGCAAGTCAGTGACAACTGTGTAGAAGGCAAGTGATTACTTGGTGGGTTTGGATATAGTGAAGCCCTCCTTGCCCAAAGAAATGGTGACATATTAGAAATCCTGGATGTATACTGTTAGGCTGTTTTGAAACATTCTTATCAGTTTTCTAGGTTTATTTCAACTTTGTATTTGAAATAGGATGGTTACTATTACTATTGAACAATAGGATGAAATATGCTAACCTTCAATGAAAGTGCACTTACACACTTGGCAGTTAGTCATTGCTACCCATTTCTGCATGACCTTCATGCTAACTAGTTTCTTACTATTTTTCTTTGATATTTACTAGTAATTTTTTATTGATTTTACCAAGCCATTTGGACTGGATACATTAGGACATAAACCCCAGAAGTAAACTGGCATTGGTGGTATCCTCTGGATTCAGGAATTGCACCGCTCTATAATCTTAAATTGTAAAGAAACAATCTGAGTTATCTGTTGTGTGGGTTGACAAGCAAGGTTTCTTGTGGGTTACAGTTGGTAAAACAAAGACTATTCAAACTGCAAAATGTACTCAAGAGTAAACAACAATAAATGACAAGAGGCCTGTTTTGTCAGATACATTTTTGATGGTTGTTTGGGCTTCTGATTATGAGGAGGAAAAAAAATCTTGTTTAAAATTTCAGAATGACAGGTCTCTTTGCTGCAGTGGATTGGTTTGATTGTAAAAGAGAACAGATGGGAATCTTTCATCTGAACCAAAGCTACTACATTTTATTTTATTTTATTTTAATTACATGTATGTGTGTTTGTGTGTGGGGGCATGTGCATAGGAGCACAGGAACCGATGGAGATCAGGGGATCTCCATGGACCTGGAGTTAGAGATGGTTGGGAGCCAATGATGTCAGAGTTGATAACTGAACTCAGGTCCTCTGCAGGGCGTAGGTGCTCTTATCCACTTATCCATCGTGACTGCTCTCCTCCTCGTCCTCCTCTTCCTCCTCGTCCTCCTCTTCCTCCTCTTCCTCCTCTTCCTCCTCGTCCTCCTCATATTTCCGACCTAGGTTCTCCATTTAAAAAAGTTTGGTTTATTTTCTTTTATCTTTATAGAATCCATTTTTACTTTTAAATGACAACTCTTTTTAAGGTAGTATCTGTTTTTTATTATTTATTTATTTATTAAAAAAAAAAAAACTCTACATACTCTACCACACTGGGAAATACAAAGTGCCAGAAGTTGTTAGAATTAGTTTTAAATTGTAGTAAACTAGTTATCCCCCCATAAAGAATGAGCTGAAGAGATTTCTGTGAATGTCAATAAACTTGTGACCCTCCTAGACAATATCCTCTGGTGAAATAAATATCCTCCTAAATATCCTCTGGTGAAAAAAGTGAAGTAAAATTATTCCATCCTTGCAGGTAATTACAACAGAGGAAAATAGATGAAGATGTTGGGATTGCTTTGTCTGTAGTGAGGTGGAATCAAATGCCCTGGGGTTGGCTGTTGAATATAAAAGCACCAGGTGCATATGAAATTAGGCAAAGGGTAAAGTCTTTTTGATTGGACTTTTTTGTATGAATAAAATGAACTGAAATTCTATGTAAATTCAGTGAGTTCTTCCTCATTACCATATCTGAACCCTATTTACATAAAGATCTCAACTACGTTAACTTCAACTAAAACTTTTTCTTTTAGCTCACGTTAAAAAGATCACATTCTAATGTGCTGAAATCTTTTCTTCAGGAGTTTTACATAGCATAGCTTACACATTATAGGGACAGAGCTGACCAGATTCTGTGACAACTTAATTTATTTGTATTTATTGTTCTTTGGCTTATGTGTTGGGACTAAAAATAACTTTGAGGTGATTTCATTTTAACTCTGCAAGCCTACAAGTATATCACACATGTGGGTCTGTGTGTTCATTTAGGCTTCAGAGAATTATTGTTGATGATTACAGAATTTGATTCTGATATTATTTGTGATCATTTCATTTCCTGTCAGAAAGTAGATTTAGTAGTTAAAGGGGAAAACATCAATAAAAGTTACCTGCTTTCATGATTTGATTTCATCTATCAGAAAGAAATATTAATGCTTGTGGACAGAATCTACTTAGATTTTTCTTTCTGACCAAATGAGTACGAGGTGGCATTCATTACTCTAATGGATAAATGGCCCAGTGCCGGTCAGTATTATCCATCTGTTTGCTGTGCGCCGTGCAGTGCTTGTACTTTATTTCTTTCAATATGATGTCTGATATAGTAGTCAATTTGGCATCCCATTATCTAAAGGAGGTAAAGTTTTATTCTGTTGTTTTGTTTAAAAAAATATTGGTCACTTCAAGTCTCAATTGAGTTTCAGTGAAAACTGATCCAAGATGTATATTATACCTTATGCGCATCGTTTATAATTCAGTTAAGGGATTTCACAGTGCACTTTATTCATTATATTCCCTTTCCCCTTAAAGCTAGCCGTAATGAACTGTGTAACCAGGACTGTTTAAAGACTTAGAAACTTTAGAATTCAGATAGGTTGTAAGTGTTGGGTGAACTTACGACCTTTCAAATTCCCATTGGCAGAGATTATAAGTACGCATAGTACTATGTAATTTTGAATATACTTATATAATAAGATTTGCAAGTAAGTTGCAAAAATCAAGAGTAGATGTGTTATTTTGTTGTAGTATTGGATAGAGAAAATATCACAAAAGCAAGACAAAATAGGAAGTGGGAGTAAATAGGACTAAGAATTGTGAAAGAAATACATGAGAAATCCTTTGCAATTGAGGAAGTCAAATGACATTCCTTGGATAAGACATTACCACATTACAGGGAGACTGTTCTGACTGTTTTAGTAATGCAACTCAGCATGAGGTCAGTGGTAAGGATGTTAGGTCTCTTGTCTTTCTGGAGCTAGACAAATTGATGATAAAACTGTATGGAAAAATCAGGAAATAACAACTGGGAATTACTAGATTATTAAAGCCTCCATTATTAAGCAAACACAAAACTAGTATAATCAGGTAGTCGAATGGAACAACATGGAAGTTTCCAGAGAGATCCAAATATGTATTAATATTTAGCTTTTAATTATGATGGTATCCAAATTCTTTGGGAAGAGACGGACCTTTAAAAATTAAGTGATGTTAATATTAGGTATTAAAAACACAAAACATAAAATTAGATCTATCTGTCACTTTGTGGGATAAGCTGCCGGTCATATAAATGTAAAAAGGGAAACCAGAATACAGGTTCTAGAATTTTGTTTTGGGAGAGTCTTTCTGTTTAGGACTTAAAGTTTAGGAGTAAGAAATAAAACATGTCTGAATTTCACTAGACACAGCTCTGCTCCAGTTCCCCAAGGGGAAAATCATCAGAAAAGTGAAAAGACAAATGACAAATTAGAAAGTTGTATTTACAACCTAGACAATAGACAAAAAGTCAATTTACTTAACATACAGAATGGTCCATAAGAGCCTGGAATTGCTCTGATGCACAAGGCACTTTGAGCAGCGTTCTACAAACAATACACATTGTGGCAAGATACCAGCATAGTGAGAAAGTGGTTTATACCAGCAACCAAATAAGCTTGGAGAATGGTCTTGTCTCAGTTGAACATTTAAATGATGGTGGCTTGGACTGATATCTTAATTGTAACTCCATGGGGGACTCTGCACTGTCACACATTAATCTCTTGAGAATCCTTAAAATAGAAGCTTCTCTTAGCTCGGGTGGGTCTGATTTCCTCATCCAGTGAAATTGTTTGGTATCAAATGTATATTAAATTTATACATTTTATGGTAACTGGCTGTCTTAGTTAGGGTTCTCATTGTTGGAATAGAACATCATGACCAAAAAGCAAGTTGGGCAGAAAAGGATTTATTTGGTTTACACTTCCATCTTGCTGTTAATTATTGAAGGAAGTCAGGTCAGAAACTCAAACACAGCAGGAGCTGATGGAGAAGCCATGGAGGGTGTTACTTACTGGCATGTTTTCCATAGCTTACTCAGTTTTTTATAGAACACTGGATCACAGCCCAGGGATGGCACCACCCACAATGATCTGGACCCTACCCCATTGATCAATAATTGAGAAAATACCTTATCCTGAGATGCATTCATTCCTTCAGGGCTCCAAGGAAGCTTTTCTTGAGATCCAGCTTGGAACTTGAATGTGGAAATGGAAGGGGAGGGAGTCAGGGCACTTTGTTCTGTCAGGTATCAGCCTTAATCTGCAGTCTGGAAGCCATGCTGAGGGAGCAGCTTTTGTTCCTTAGAATCCTCTGCAGTGGTAGAGATGGGGGAGCTAAGAGTTCCTGCTACCTGAGCTGCTCTGCCTGGGCCAGAGGAATGTCTGACTGTAAGAACTAATTTGCTCACTTAATTTGCAGCACACACAAGAGCTGTAAAGTGCTAACCTTTGCCTATTAGAAACCTCCACAAATCTAAGTCAATCTAATGGCTATGTTGAGTGTTTCCTCAGATTTGTGGAAATACTTATATGCCAGTTCAGTTCAAGACATCTTTCCCTAATTCTCTGGAATATAAGTCAGCAGGGGGAAAGAGTGAAATTTTTGAGTCCTTCCCATCTTTAAGTCTGGCTAACATGTTTACTCTGCTTCTCTGGTTCCCACCTCTTCATTTACGCCACCATTAATTGCTGTACAGTGTGGGGAGCCGCCTGAGTCTCACCCACATTCGCCATTACAAGATGGCACCTACACCCGGCCGAGGACAAGTTGTAAACAGGCTAGTGTGCATGTACCTGGTAATTTTCCACCTCAGAGTCTCAGCCTCTCTCGTGGCGGCATCTGGCCTAACGTGCGGGGAGCCAATGGGGAAGCTCCGCGTCCCAGGCAAGAGCTGTGACCTATATAAGGGACGGGTGTTCTATTGTTCAGGGTCTCCACTCGTGGCAAGCTTATGCTCTCCCTCTCAAGATGCTTTAAAGCTTTACTGCAGAAGGATCCTTTGTGTGCTGCGTCGTTCTTGCTGGCGAGACGGTAGCACGGGACATCTGGTGCCGAAACCGGGGAACTTTGTCATCATCAAGCACCTTTGGAGACCCCCTGGAAACAGGGAGGATTCAGAACTGCAGGGAGGTAGGTTCGGAAAGGCATGTTGACCCTGGGTCTTGATTTGGGATTGCCCCCTTTTTGGTCTAACGCTGTTGAAGTCTTGCTAATTGTGTTAAGTGCCCTCATTTTGGTTTTACTGTCTTTGTATTGCTGCGAACAAGGTGAGGCCTGTGTAGATGCTGTAAGGGAGGGGCAAATCACCCCTGAAAGGGTCCAGGATACCATGTCAGAATCCGAACGGAGTGAGAGGATGGGTACCCAAAATCTTAGCAAGGGAAAAGGATCTCCTGGTAAGTCTAAGGACGAGGGAGAGATTAAAGACAAAATGGGAAACTGTCCCCCCGACAAGGCTGTGGGCAGAAAAACGATTCTCATACCCAAGAAAAAAGTAAAAAGAAGGGGGGAGAGCCTCTACCCAGTTCAAGACCTTGAGGCTCTTCAATTGGAAACTTCAGACACTGACCCCCTTAACTCTAGTGAGGAGTCAGAGCTAGAAGAGGAAGCGGCGCGGTATGAGGAAGATTGGCCGCCCCGTAATGGGCAGATGAAGTGGCCGCCTTCTTTGGCCCCTACGCGGACCGTGCCTTCCGCTCCTCCCCCTTATGAGATGTGCCCCAACTCCTTTTCTTTTCTCTCTGACAAGGTTAGGAGAAAGGTACAAGCCGCTTTTCCAGTTTTCGAGGTAGATGGTGGAGGGCGAGTTCATGCCCCTGTAGAGTACAGCCAAATTAAAGACCTGGCTGAAGCGGTCCGAAAGTATGGGGTAAATGCTAATTTTACTATAGTAATGTTAGAGAGATTTGCCGGGGCGTCCATGACTCCCGCCGATTGGCAGATGCTGGCCAAGGCTGCGCTCCCTACAATGGGCCAATATATGGAGTGGAAGGCTTTATGGCATGAAGCTGCACAAGCTCAAGCCAGAGCCAATGCTACGGCACCGACCCCTGGACAGAGAGATTGGACCTTTGATATGTTAACTGGCCAAGGTCCTTTTGCGGCAGATCAGACCGCTTTTCCATGGGGTGCATATGTGCAAGTTTCTAATATGGCCATCAAGGCCTGGAAGGCACTCCCCAAAAAAGGGGAAGCCTCTGGACAACTTACTAAGATCATTCAAGGTCCCCAAGAACCCTTTTCAGACTTTGTGGCCAGAATGACTGAGACTGCGGGGCGCATCTTCGGCGACCCCGACCAAGCGGCACCCCTTGTTGGACAGCTCATTTTTGAGCAAGCCACACAGGAGTGCCGCACCGCCATAGCGCCAAGGAAAAGTAAGGGGCTACAGGATTGGCTTCGAACTTGTAGGGAGCTTGGGGGACCCGTTACTAATGCGGGGCTGGCGGCTGCTATCATCCAGTCTCAAAAATACCCCAATAAGGGGACAGACAAAAGGGCTTGCTTCCGGTGCGGCCGACTAGGTCACTTAAAAAAAGATTGCAAGGCTCCTACCGATGAGGCCGGAGCCCCGTCTCGACCACACGGTGTCCTTTGCCCCCGCTGCAATAAAGGTTACCATAAGGCTAGTCAATGTCGCTCTGTCAGAGATATCAAGGGGCGACTCCTCCCTCCATTAGAAGAACAACCACAGAGGATGCCAAAAAACGAGATGCTGGGCCCTCGTTCCCAGGGCCCCCAGAAATATGGGAACAGGACAGACAGGGGCCAAGAGAGGAAAGACGAGCCCGGGTGGACCTGTGCGCCGCCTCCGACTTCATATTGATGCCTCAGATGGGTGTCCAACCGGTTCCCACGATGCCAATTGAATCCTTATCACCTGGAACTGTGGGTCTTATAATTGGCAGAGCATCCATGACCTTAAAGGGCCTACATGTTCATCCGGGTATAGCAGATTGTCAACATGCCCTTGAGATCCAAGTCCTGTGTTCTTGCCCCGGAGGGGTTTTTTCCATCACAAAGGGAGATCGGATAGCTCAGCTACTGCTCCTCCCGGACATTGCTGGGCCTTCAAGACCCGGGCAGGTGAAAATGGGATCCTCTGGCACGGACTCCGCCTACTTGGTTCTCTCACTAAATGAGAGGCCTAAACTAAAATTATGGGTTGAGGGAAAATTGTTTGAAGGCATCATGGACACAGGCGCGGATAAAAGCATTATTTCTTCCCATTGGTGGCCAAAGTCGTGGCCTGTAACTGAGTCATCACACTCCTTGCAGGGCCTTGGCTATCAGGCCAGCCCTGCTATTAGCTCTGTTGCTTTGTCTTGGAAAACGGCCGAGGGACAAAAGGGATGTTTTACCCCTTACGTGCTCCCACTTCCACTTAACCTTTGGGGGCGAGATGTCATGCAAGACATGAGGGTTGTGTTATCTAATGAACATATTTATTCCCCTCAGGCTAGACGTATTATGGGCAAAATGGGATATGTAGAAGGAAGGGGTTTAGGGCCTATGGGCCATGGTAGAACTGAACCCATTCAATCCACTAGTAACCCTGACAGACAGGGCCTGGGTTTTTCCTAGGCGCCATTGAGGCAGCACGAGCCATCCTGTGGAAAACGGAGGACCCAGTTTGGGTTCCTCAATGGCCTTTGTCCTCTGAAAAACTGGAGGCTGCTACTCAAATAGTACAGGAGCAGTTAAGGTTGGGACATCTAGAGCCTTCTACTTCCCCATGGAATACCCCGATATTTGTAATCAAGAAAAGGTCGGGCAAATGGAGGCTGCTCCATGACCTAAGAGCCATCAATGAGCAGATGGATTCCTTTGGCCCAGTACAGAGGGGTCTTCCAGTCCTTTCCGCCTTACCCAAAGGTTGGAGCCTAGTTATTATAGATATTAAAGATTGCTTTGTTTCTATTCCCTTATATCCCTTAGATAAACCCCGTTTTGCATTTACGCTCCCTTTGGTTAATCATGTGGAGCCTGATAAGAGGTTTCAATGGAAGGTTTTGCCTCAGGGCATGGCAAATAGCCCCACCATCTGTCAGTTATATGTTCAAGAAGCTTTGAGACCTTTGAGGCGACAATTTCCTTCCCTGATTTTGATTCACTATACGGATGACGTCCTTCTGTGCCATAAAGATTTGACAGTTTTGCAAAGGGCCTATCCTTTATTACAGTCCCTCTTGTCACGCTGGGGTCTACAGATCGCCACTGACAAAGTTCAGATTTCTGATACGGGACATTTTTTGGGGTCAATTATCCTCCCTGATAAGATTGTCCCACAAAAGGTAGAGATAAGAAGGGACCACTTAAGGACCCTTAATGACTTTCAAAAATTATTAGGAGATATTAACTGGCTCAGGCCTTTTTTAAAGATTCCCTCCACAGTCCTGAAGCCACTGTTTGACATCCTTGAGGGTGACAGCCACCTGACCTCTCCAAGGTCCCTCAATTCTCCAGCAAAACAGGCCTTGCAGCTAGTAGAGCAGGCCATACAGGAAGCCCAACTGACACGCCTTGATGATACATTGCCTTTTTCCTTGTGCCTTTTTAAGACAAAGGGATTGCCTACTGCCGTGCTGTGGCAAAATGGCCCACTCTTATGGATCCACCCTAATGCTTCACCAGGAAAAATCATTGACTGGTATCCCGATGCCGTGGCACGACTTGCCTTGCGGGGACTTAAGGCCTCCCTCCCTCACTTTGGGAGACATCCAGAAGTGCTAATAGTCCCGTACACTTTGCCTCAGGTCCAGACCCTGACAGCTGCCTCCAATGAATGGGCCATATTGATAACCTCATTTCCGGGACAGATAGACAAACATTATCCCCAGCACCCTATTTTGCAGTTTGCCTTATCCCAAGCTGTGGTTTTCCCTCACGTGACATCCCCTGTGCCCTTATCAAATGGCTTGGTAGTTTATACTGATGGCTCCAAGACGGGGATCGGAGCCTATGTGATTGGCACTCAGGTTGTCTCAAAAGAGTATAATGAAACCTCCCCCCAGGTTGTTGAATGTTTGGTGGTTCTGGACGTATTACAGAACTTTTCTGATCCTGTAAATATTGTTTCTGATTCTAGTTATGTAGTCAATGCAGTTAATCACCTTGAGCTTGCTGGAATTATTAAGCCATCCAGTAAAGTGGTTTCCATCTTTCATAAAATCCAAACTTGCTTGTTAGCCAGGCGGCACCCGTTTTATATAACTCATATACGGGCACACTCAGGTCTCCTTGGCCCTATGGCACAGGGGAATGACCTGGCTGACAAAGCTACAAAAATGATTGCAGTTGCCATATCTTCCAATTTGGAAACCGCCAAGACCTTCCACGAGCGGTTTCATGTGACGGCTGAGACACTATGCCGTCGATTTTCCCTGACTAGAAAAGAGGCTAGAGAAATAGTTACCCAATGTCACAATTGTTGTCAATTTTTACCTATACCTCATGTGGGGATCAACCCAAGAGGCATCAGACCGTTACAGGTCTGGCAAATGGATGTTACCCATGTCACCTCTTTTGGGAAACTCCAGTATTTACATGTTTCCATTGATACTTGCTCTGGTGCTTTGCACGCCACTCCCCTATTGGGAGAGAAGACTTCCCATGTAATTCAGCACTGTCTCGAGGCCTGGAGTGCCTGGGGCAAACCCAGAGTCCTTAAAACAGACAATGGGCCGGCCTACACTTCTCAAAAATTCAAGCAGTTCTGCCATCAGATGGATGTAACCCACTTGACTGGCCTGCCCTATAACCCTCAAGGGCAAGGCATCGTGGAACGTGCCCACCGCACCTTAAAGTCTTACTTAATAAAACAAAAAGGGGGAATGATGAAGGACCTCCCTTCAGTGCCGAGGACTATGATTTCTATGGCACTATTTACTTTAAATTTTCTAAACCTAGATGAACAGGGACAAACAGCGGCCGAGCGTCACTGCTCAGAGCCAGATAGACCAAGAGAAATGGTAAAATGGAAAGATGTGTTATCTAATGAATGGAAAGGACCGGATCCTATTCTTATAAGATCCAGGGGAGCTATATGTGTTTTTCCACAGAAAGAAGAGAACCCCTTTTGGATCCCTGAAAGGCTCACCAGGAGGGTGATAAAACAAAGAAATGAGGTGGAATGCCCAGCAGAACCAAAGGGTCCGACTGCCCTGCCTGATCCTGCTGATGATGGCAAGCACCCCGATGGCTCGAGAAGAACTGCGATGGGGAATTATGTCCACCTTCCCACTGCCGATGCCGGTGATGCATGATGCACAGTATATGTTACAGAATTGGACCCTTAAATTTGATGAAACCTTGCGAGAACTGCGGACAGCAATTATTCAGATCAACGCCACCCGTCTTGACCTGTCCTTGACAGAGGGCCTCTCTTCATGGATTTCCTCCGCAATTTCTTATTTCAAGGAATGGGTGGGGGTGGGATTGTTTGGAGCAGTGCTCTGCTGTGGGTTGGTGTTGCTCCTATGGCTCATCTGCAAACTCAGGGCCCAGACTAAAAGAGACAAGGTGGTCATTGCGTAGGCGCTTGTTGCCTTAGAACAAGGAGCCTCGGCCGGTGTTTGGCTAATAGCAGTAGGTCGCCAGCCAGACAGTTCTTGCACACCCGCGAGTCTAGTCTCATTGCACTGGGTAGAGTGTTTGGTCTGAGCAGCTCTTGAGGGATGTCGAGCAAACCATCACACAAGGCGGTCATCATTGTGGGCCGCCTTGGGAGATATGTCATCTACATGAGGGTTGAGTGCCCTAGTTTCCCTTCCTCTAAAAAACGGCACTGGGCGGGTCAGGAAGACCTCGGGCGCGCATGAGCTTAGGGGTCGTCTCCTGTACAAGGCCCAACCTTTTGGTCAGGGGATTTGACCTCTGTCTCCACCCTCTTAAGAGTGTCCTACTTTGCTTACAGAAATGAAAAGGGGGAGATGTGGGGAGCCGCCCGAGTCGCACCCACATTCGCCATTACAAGATGGCACCTACACCCGGCCGAGGACAAGTTGTAAACAGGCTAGTGTGCATGTACCTGGTAATTTTCCACCTCAGAGTCTCAGCCTCTCTCGTGGCGGCATCTGGCCTGACGTGCGGGGAGCCAATGGGGAAGCTCCGTGTCCCAGGCAAGAGCTGTGACCTATATAAGGGACGGGTGTTCTATTGTTCGGGGTCTCCACTCGTGGCAAGCTTATGCTCTCCCTCTCAAGATGCATTAAAGCTTTACTTTAATAAAGTAAAGGTTTTACTTTTACCTTTGTGTGCCGCGTCGTTCTTGCTGGCGAGATGGTAGCGCGGGACAGTACAGGGAAGGAAGATGCATGAGATCTGATGTGATACCCTGATTTCCCTAAATATAAATATATATAAATACACAGAATGTAAGGAAAACAAAAACAAAAACAAAAACAAGAAAAAAATGCCTTACACCTGGATCTCATGGAGGCATTTCCTCAACTGAGGATTCTTTCTCTGTAATGACTCTAGCTTGTGTCAAATTGGCACATAAAACTAGCTAGTACACTATGTAGAAATAAGTAATAAAACAAATAATACATTATTGTACGTGAAATAGGAAAAATAAAAATAATCAGCATTTATTTATTGAAAAGCAAAAGTAGCAGAGAAAAAACCAAAGCATGGGCATTTGAAAACATTATGATGAAATGGATTCAAAACATGTAACCTGACCATCTCATAAATATCTTTGTATTTGGTATTCAAATATTCAAATGTGCTTTGCAGCATAGTCCTAGACTCATAGATGTACTGTATGACTCTGCACAGATATTTACCAGAACTCATCACTTCTAGGACACTCTATACCCTAAAATATACATGTTGCTGGTGAAATTTTTACTTTCAACTCTAAATAACTCTAAACTTTCAACTTTACAAAAAGTCATCACTTTCTTTGACTGATGTTCCCAGTCAAGAACATAAACAAGTTATAAACATGATCTCTGGTGGTAAAGTATCAATATTCCATCCATAATCTCTCAGAACTTGCTGATTCTCTCAGTTGTTTAGAAAGGGTAGCTAGATGGCAAGATAATAATAGCTCAATTTGGTGTTTGTGGAGGAATCAGAGAGATTATCTTCTTTAACTCTCAGAGAATTTATAGTGTGTTACATGAAGGAGCACAGTGCCAGTGTCAAGTAGCACACTTTTAAAATTTCAGAACATGGATATAATCCACACAAAACAAGATACACTGACTTATAGAGGAGAAAATGGGGAAGAGCCTAGAACACATGGGCACAGGGGAAAATTTCCTGAACAGAACACCACTGTTGGATATTTCAAACTTTTGGGTATTTCAAACTTTTGAAATACCCAAGAGTCACTTCGCAGCAACCATAGGGCTGAGCGTGAGATCCCAGATGGAGGACTTGGAGAAGGGACTGATGGGGCTGAGGGAGTTTGCAGCCCTAGCAAGGGAGCAACAGTGGCAACTGGCCTGACCCCTCCATACTCTCGATACTCTTGGAGACTGAATCACCAACCAAGGAATACACATGGAGGGACCCATGGTGCTAGCCACATATGCAGCAGAGGAGGGTCTTGTTAGACATCAAGGGGAGGAGAGGCCCTTGAGCCTGAGGGTGTTAGATGCTCCAGTATAGGAGAATGCCAAGGAAGGAAGATGAGAGTGGATGGGTGGGTGGGTGGGGGAATATCCCCATAGAGGCAGGGGAAGGAAGGAGAGAATGGGGAAGTTCCAAAGGGGAGATCAGGAAAGGGGGAAACATTTGAAATGTAAATAAAGTATGGAAAAAATAAGTTTCAGTTAAGTGATAGAATAGAGATATATTAATTTGCCTATAAAGAAAAATATTAGAAATACCCTAAGTACTCATTATCAAAACAATAGTTAGATGACAAAATATTAGTATACAGCATTGTTGTATAACTTCTAAATGTGTGTGTGTGTGTGTGTGTGTGTGTGTGTGAAGTAGGTTAAAATGGTTCACTGTAAGCCAACTGTGTTACTTGAATTTTAATCGACTTTCTCTTGCAATATTATAAGCTATTACGTTGATATTGGTTACCCTCCAGAATATGATGGTAAGACTCGATTGCTGAAGAAACCATACTTGTAAGGCAACAGGACATGGAGAAATGAAGCTGCTATTGACCTGGAAATGTCATCCTTACTGGCTAGTGTTCACAGCGCTGAGCGGTGCTATGCATGTTACTGGAGGAAAAAAGTGACCACCAATCTTTCCCACTTGTGAATGGTATCAACCTGCTTGGCAAGATATGCCCACTGGTGCAGCAGTAGCATGCATGCCACGAGAATAACAAACTACTCTCTGATTGTGGTTAGGTCCCACTCCATAAGATGGAACCCATACCAGTTATTAGAGCCAAGAACCTGTGGCTGGAGGGGTCATAGGCCATAGGGGAGAACCTACAACTGTTACTCTGCAAATAGGACACAGGATTAAAACCACATATTTTAAATATACAAGTCAAATGACTTTTCTTTGAGACAGAATCTTGCTCTGGTACACAGACAGGCCTAAAATTTACTATGTGTGGTGGTTTGAATGTGCTTGGCCCAGGGAGTGGCACTATTACAAGGTGTTGCCTTGTTGGAAGAAATATGTCACTTTGGGTGTGGGCTCGGTGCCTGGGTTTCCTAGGTACCTGTCAATCTTCTCCTGTCTGCCTTCGGAACAAGATGTGGAACTCTCAGTTCCTCCAGTGCCATGCCTGACTGGACTCTGCCATGTTCTCTCTATGATGATAATGGACTGAACCTCAGAACCTGTAAGCCATCCCCAATTAAATGTTGTCCTTTATAAGAAAAAAAACAAACAAACAAAACACCACTGTTTTATGCTCTAAGATCAAGAATCGAAAATGGGACCTCATAAAATTGCAAAGCTTCTGTGAGAAAAGGACACTGTCACTAGGACAAAATGGCAACCAACTGATTGGGAAAAGATCTTTCCCAACCCTACATCTGATAGAGGGTTAATATCCAATATATATAAATAACTCAAAAAGTTAGACTCCACAGAACTAAATAACCCTTGAAGGAGCTGAGGTGGTTTGCAGTCCCATGGAGGGAGCAACAGTGTACACTGGTCAGACCCCCTGGAGCTCCTGGAGACTGGATCACCAACCAAAGAATACACATGTAGGGACCCATGGTGCTAGCCACATATGTGGCAAAGGAAGGCCTTGCTGGCCATCAGTGGGAGGAGAGGCCCTTGGGCCTGAGGGTGTTAGATACCCCAGTGTAGGGGAATTCTAGGGAGGGAAGTGGGGAGCGGGTTGGTGGGTGGCTGAGCACCCTCATAGAGGCAGGGGGAGGGGAATGGAATATGGGGTTTCCAAAGGGGAAATCATTTGAAATATATATAAAGTAAATACGCAAAAATTTTAAAAGAAAAAAAGCTCCTCTACCTAGAATAGTTGCCAGAGATGTGGAATTGAAACACAAAATGAAAAAAAAAATCTAAAAATACTCATTAGTTTCTTTCTATTAAAGCTTATAAGTAAAATATCTTTTTTAAAAATGGGGTACATAGCTAAACAAAGAATTCTCAACTGAGGAATACCAAATGGCTGAGAAGCACCTAAAGAAATATTCAACATCCTTAGTCATCTGGGAAATGCAAAAAGAAATCCAACACCGAGATTCCACCTCATACCAATCAGAATGGCTAAGATCAGAAACTCAGGTGATAGCAGATGCTGGTGAGGATGTGGAGAAAGAGGAACACTCCTCCATTGTTGTTGGGATTGCAAGCTGGTCCAACCATGGTAGAAGTCAGTCTGGAAGGTCCTCAGAAAATTAGACATAGTACTACCTGAGGACCCAGCTATAACACTCCTGGGTATATAATCAAAAGATGCTCCAACATATAACAAGGACACATGCTCCACTATGTTCATAGCAGCCTTATTTATAATAGCCAGAAGCTGGAAAGAACCCAGATGTCCTTCAATAGAGGAATGGATACAGAAAATGTAGTACATTTACAAAATGGAGTACTACTCAGCTATTAAAAGCAATGAGTTCATGAAATTCTTAGGCAAATGAATGGAACTAGAAAATATCATCCTGAGTGAGGTAACCCAATCACAAAAGGACACACATGGTATACACTCTCTGATAAGTGGATATTAGTCCCAAATCTTCGAATATCCAAGATACAATTCACAGACCACATGAAACTCAAGAAGTACGACCGAAGTGTGGGTGCTCTGGTCCCTCTTAGAAAGGGGAACAAAATACTCACAGGTGCAATTACAGAGACAAAGTGTAGAGCAGAGACTGAAGGAAAGGCCATCCAGAGACTGCCCCACCTGGGGATCCATCCCATATATAGTCACCAAACCCAGACACTATTGTGGATGCCAAGAAGTGAGTTCTGACAGGAGCCTGATATAGCTGTCTCCTGAGAGGCTCTGCCAAAGTCTGAAATATACAGAGGCGGATGCTCATAGCCAATCATTGGACTGAGCACAGGGTCCCCAATGGAGGAGTTAGAGAAAGGACTGAAGGAGCTGAAGAGATTTGCAACCTCATAGGAAGAACAACAATATCAACCAACCTGACCCTCCAGAACTCCCAGGAACTAAGCCACCAACCAAAGAGTATACATGGAGGAACCCATGGCTCCAGATGCATATATAACAGAGGATGGCCTTGTCTGGCATCAATGGGAGGAGAGGTCCTTGGTTCTATGGAGGCTTGATAGATGCCCCAGTGTAGGGGAATTCGAGGGCAGGAAGGTGGGAATGGGTGGGTGGGTGGGTGGAGGAACACTCTCACAGAAGCAGGGGAGGAGGGATGGGATAGGGGGTTTCCGGGGGGGGGGAGCTGGGAAAGGGGATAACATTCGAAATGTAAGTAAAGAAAATATCCAATTTTTTATAAAACCAGTATATAAAAAATTTTCAGAACATAATTTTGGATTCATATTTTTAATAACACAGCCCTTGCAAATCCAGGTAAGTCAATAGTTGTGTGTGTCAGGTGGGTACTTGTCTCTGTTTTGTTTTTCTTTCTTTTTTCCTTGCATTATTCACTTCTTTCACAAACAGAGACTTTTGTTATAACTATCACAAAGACTAAATTCCTGTCACACATGATCTTCCAGCCAATCTTGGCTATGGGCACTGCCAACAAGAGCATGGTTGTACGTAGTCATGGATTTTTACCAGTTTTACTTAAAGGTTGATACTTTAATAGTCCTGGAAACATGGGCCAGGTGAGCATTGGCATAGCTACCAGGCACTTTTATTTATGAACACTTCTGGAAGGCAGTGTATAGGAGGGCAAAGCATGGCCTGCTGGTGATCCCTGGGCACTTGCTCAGTGCCCAAGAGCAACACAACATGGACCAAATCTAAGGCTTTGCCATAAAAGGAGGGGCATTACAGGATGTAAAGAACAGAGTTTGCAACATGAATGTTTTTGCCCCTTGCTTCAGTTCTGGGAAATTGAAAAGTTGATTCATTCAGCTATTTTTCTATTGGTTATTCAGACATTCCTTTGGTGAAATTTTTAAAGGAAGGTTATATGGAAGAAAACAAAGAATAGTGGTTTTTACTTCTGAAAAATTCAGGCATCACTGTTGTCCTCATGTGGCATGGACACCTACAAAACCCTGCCAAATGACTCCTCATTTAGACTCAGTGGAAACAGGAGACTCAGAGAGGGACGAGAGTCCATTTAGAGTCGCTCATATTTTAGACTGTAGGCAGTTCAAGGGGGGCAGGAGGCTCGCGTTAATTGATGCTGACAATCTACAGAATGACTTTCTGCAATCACCAGTAGCTCAGGCTATATCTAAACACATCGGGGTGAAATAACTTGAGATATGTAGACAAGTAAACAAGAAGCAATGGAGAGATTTTTTTCAGGATGGAGGCTACAGTGACTACCATAAGGCTGGAGGTCTGTGGTCTGCTCTGGTTGTCGGGAAAGAGCCGGAAGTGAGGAGATCATCAAGGAGGAAGGAATGAAACATGTCTGTCATTTCAATGAGTTAGACAAGTGAATTAAATCTGGGCAGGCAGCACAGATGTGAAATTGGAGTCCTAGAAAAAGAGGAAATAGAACATAAGGTTTTTGTTACACGTGTGATTAAATCTCATGAGTCCATGGAGAGGAAAATTGAGATGCCGGAGAAACAAATGATGCTGTAAAAACTGAAGTGTGCCGACTGAGGCAGAGGCTGAAGATCCCCGAGGGAGATAAAGCAGCCTTAATGATGTCACCTCCAAGCTAACTATAAAGATAAGCTGGAACTTTCCACTGCTGAAGAATGTATGCATCAACCTTGCCTAGAGTTGCATGTGGCCAATATTCCTGCTAATATGAGCTACAGATTCTGGGTGAGGAGACTTTCAATCATCCCAGCAACTCCTTACCTTTAAGGGACCCTGCTTTATTAGGAACTTGCGGGGTGCAAAGGCAGATACCTGTTTTTACATACTACATCTTTTCCTTTGTTTTCTTAGATCTTGACTGTTTGGCCTACATCTTTATCTTAATGCTCATTTACAAGTATCTCTTACTTGAGTTTTTTTTTTCATACTTTATTTACATTTCAAATGTTTCCCCCTTTGCAGATCTTACTTGAGTTTTATGTTCAAAGATTTTGGAGCAATTGAGTAGTGAGTGTTTATGCAATTATGTTTATAAATATTTACTTATAGGTATATTAAAGGTAACTCTTAGCCAAATAATATTCTGTACTTGAAAATCCAAAATTTCAAAAGATAGCGGACTCAAGTGTAAAGGCTTCCTATTGTCATTTGATCCTTTAAATGCTGAAAATAGGTTTAGAACTTTATAGTTTATTAATTATTCACAAGCCAACTGGTATTCCTCTTTGTGTCCTGTGTGTGTCTGTGCACAAGAAATAGTAGTAAATAGTATCTGTGCATGTAGAGAGCAAATCCATGGGAAAACAGGCAGCTCCAGAAGGATATTTTAAAACCAATTTCTTGTCTGTGCAATGCTCCTGCCTATTGAGGAACACTTACATCCCAAGCTCTTTCCTTGATTAGATAATGCTGCTTGAGAGGCAGTGTAGGTTCATCCATAATCCATAAAACAAAGTTGCTAATGAATGTGGTACCCTCCATGGTTCTATTGAATGTACTTGGATGTTTTTCCAGATCTTTCTTGGTCTCCTGTCCTCTCATGTCTTCTCTTCCACTCACTCCACTTCACTCTTTCTCACTTTCTTTCTCATTATAGAACAGAATTTGAGAACAGGTACTCTATGGAACTTTCTCCAATTTTGAAAGTTCTTTTCTATGCTGTTCAGCCACTAGCCTCGTGTGGCTTTGGAGTACTTGACACATGGTAAGGCTGAAAATCTGTGTATTTAAGTTTGTTTCATCTTCATTAAAATGTAAACAGCCATCTGTAGTGGTCTCCAGCTTTTTGGGTAGTGCATCCTTGAGAATGAGAGGTGGTTTCTGTTAGGTTTGTAGGAAAGTACTCCTTTACGGCAGAGTTTTCTTTATGTGGGTGTCTTTATTACAGAAGATAGAGATTTTCTGTGGAATGAATTCTGTTATTCTACAGCTCCTTTTCTTGTATTGTGCTTCCAAATCTAGCCTAGCAGAGGAACTAACACTCAAAATGAGTTCAGAAGTCAGTATAAACACAGCATATGCTGTTGGGTTTTTGCTAAAGAGCACAACTGAACTGATATTTCCAGCAGGTTACTATTCCTGATTTAGCACAGAGGTTCAGCTTCCAGAACTGGCTTTGAGATTCACTGTTTTTTGTTGTTGTTGTTTTTTTGTTTTTTGTTTTTTGTTTTTTGTTTTTTTTTTGTTTTTTTGTGTGTGTCTGTTTTAAAAAGATACTCACTAATGGGCAATCTTGAAACATGATATATTCTTCTGTGGGGCCTAGGGAGCATTGGAGAACTTGCATTCACACAGAGGAAGGCGTTAATGGAATTTAAGATCAGATTCTGTTACAAAGCAGTGATGCAGCTTCACAACACAGTATCTGAAACTGATTACAAATCAGTATTCCTGAGAGATTCTATAGGATCAGAGCTTTTGGAGTCCCAATTATTTGAGTAAAATAATAATAAAAATCTTTCAGTGTTCTGACCAGTGGGATGATGTGATTCCATCTACTATGAAGTGGGTTGAATAAATTATACATATATTTATACAGTATCAGCAGTTCACCATGGACTTATGTTCTTACCATGATTAACAATTTTACCCTCTAACTAGTTACCAATGAACCTCTATTTTTCTTTTTCCATGACACTCTGCTGCAATGGGCTCAGCATAAGGGAGATGATGTGGGGTTTCTCTTGATTAGCTTTTATAAGAAGAAATAGAATCATGTTAGATCCTTTGTGTGGTTATTTTCACATCTCAAGGGACAGAAGATTTAGTAACATTTTGGTTTTTCAACACGGTATTTTCTAGCCTTTTCCTTAATTGCAATTGTGATCAATAAACATGTATTAAAAAGGCAGAGTAATGACATTAGTTCTTCACCAGAAAAGATTCAGAACTATATGCATGTGCCTGTGAAGTTCTATTTAAAATCACCACTATTAGCATTTCTCTGTACCCATGGGCCAGCTACCAGGAAAGCCCCAATTCTTCAAGTCAGATGTAACACTGTAGTGCTCTGTCTGAATATTTTCATTGGATGTATCAAGGAAAAATGTTGTAGAAAGAATTCTGAAAGCAGGTGGGACGAATACAGACAAACTCATCCTGTTTCATATTTTTCTACTGGGTCTTCATGGAACAAAGGATATAGAGAAAGAGACTCAATTTAGGTCAGTATTGTTTCTACAGAATTAAGTAGTTGGGTGAGTCACTCTTTACAATTTCATTGGAGCTTGGCACAAGATTTTCTTTTCCATTCCCTTCTCTCCCTCCGTTTTTCTTTCCTCTCTTCTCCAATCAATCCCTCCTTCCTTCCTTCCTTTCTTCCATCCTTACTGTCAGTCCACTACAAAATAGTCACTACAGAACCAATCATTTTGGGGAATAAGGGGGACACCATTTGTACTGTGAATATACTAGTATGTTAGTTATTGTGGGTACCAGTGAAGAAAATAAAGAGAACGAAGAAAGAAATCATGATGGGATCAGTGACTAGTATAAGATTGCTAGGTAAGAGCTAGAGAAAATACAAATAAAAGGAATAATGATGGAAACAGAGAAGAGAAGTGAGTGGGATGATATGTAGGGGTTTTGATTAAAGGTGGGCTGAGAAGACCAGGGTAACGATGGGCATTCAAATAATGTAGACCAACTCATTGCTAAAGAGTTAGAGGGACAGACACTGTAAACTCATGCAGGCTGTGTTCTTTAGGAGAGGCAAAAGACAGATGATTGGGTACAGACAGAGAGAACAAATATAGGAGTGTGAACAATGAAGGACCTAGGAGTCTGCTATTTTGACCTTGGCTAATGTATAAACAAAGAACAGTTCTTGAAAGAAAGAAGAGCTGAGTAAAGACTGGATGTGGGGCTACTTAGATTGATGATTCCCTGACTTCATAAGGTGACCTTTGATGGGTTGACTCCCAAACCTCAAGCAGTGATCAGGAGTTTGGACTCAATTATGAGTGATTTCCCTAACCTCACTTTGTGAACCAGAGCTGAGTTACATCTATGAGTGGTCTATACTTTAACTGTGTGTGTGTATGTATGTATGTATGTATGTATGTATGTATGTATGTAATATTTATGTTAGCACTTGAAAAAGTCAAGATATTTTTGTACACTAGATACTTTTCAAATGTGTATGTGCAATGAAATAAAATATGCCTCAGTGTAGAAATTATATATTTAAATATATGGTGTTGATAACAAATACAGTTCTTACCTTAAATACTTTTTTCTGGTGCCAAGTATGAATGAATGTGTCTCTGAAACATAGATTTTAGTTATGCCAAATTCCACATTCCAATGTAAGACATGAAGGCATTGGGAAAAAGGAAGTCATAAATCGAGGCAGCATTCAAATTCATCAGTGGACATATTAGGTGTGTGAGCTTTAGCAAGGCAGGGAAGATTCTCCAATATTCTTCAAATACTCTCAGACAAGAGTCTTAGCCCTTTAGTTGGTTGGAAACTATAGGTCTGCTTGTACATTCTGAAATAGTGACATAATGATCATAAAGACGTTAGCTATGTATGTGGGGAGCAGGGGCAAGAAATGAGTCTTAAAGGGCTAAAGATGGCTCTAGATCTGGCTCTTACATCACATCGTTCCAAGCTCTCTACATCGATGGCCTTCTGATCAGCTCATCAGTCATGCTGAAGGCTCAGCAGAAACTGCAGCTTTCCTCAGAAACTTCGTTGGCAGTGTGCTGCCTAAAATTTAGTTGTTAATATTTTAAAAGCTCTTGCTACAGCCTCTCAGTATAAGCTTCCTTGTAATCTTAGGTACTTACAGAAAAAAGGGCCTCTTCTAGTCTTCTAAGTTACTATGTAATTGTATTCTAAGGTGATATCTGAATTTTCCTTCTTTATACAATTTTACTTAATCTTAAATCACATTATACTTATGCGAATATATAAGTAATTTCCAAGTTATGAGGTTAGTATTTAGCCTTTTATTCATTTCTCATTTTTATATTTAGAAGATTTTTTTCAAAGCAAAGATTTTTATGCTCCAGTTTTAAGCTTCAGACAAAGTTAATCCTTCTAGTGAGTAAGAACATATAACAGTGTGGGAAGGCATCTGACACTACAGCGAGGGAACAGACACATGTGGAGAAGAGGTATCAGGTCCACAGCCTGTTTTGAGTTTGGAAAGTCATTTTACAACCCTCTAGTCTCCGTTCCATTATGGCAAGTGGAGACAAAGTGTTTTGTATTTCTCCCGTAGAAGCAAAAATTGCACATAAAAATGCTTTGTAATTAGAATGCATCGAAGAAATATCAAGTGCTACTATTATTTCATCATGAAATTACTCCTGAGAGGAGGCATTTTAAAATGTTATATTTCATAGGAAGTAACAACATGGCAGCTTCTCACCAATATTGACTGCCAATTCTTTTTTCACCTCCTTAGGATGACATGGAGATGATAAAGAAGCATTTTGCGTTGCTTTATCTAATGGTTGCATGATATCTCTAGGATATAATGTCAACAGTGAACAACAATAAACAGAATCATAGCAGGAGAATTATAGGATGCCAGTGCTCAGCTATTCAGTCGTGATATCAGAGAAAGGATTTTTGAATCACAATAGAGGTATGCTAAAGGTTAAATAATAGGTTTTTTGTTTTTTTTTTTTTGAAAATTGTTTCATACATTTCAAAAAAGTATTGCAACATTTTCCCCCAGGGCAAGAACAGAAAATTTTCTTTCTTTCTTCCCTTTCCCCTGCTTCCCAGAATATATCCATAGTAAGTCTTGTTCTTATCTTTCTTTTCATGTGAGCAGGATCACAATTTTAGCAGACAAGGACTTTAAAATTCCCAATCTTGTCCTGTCTAATCCATGAAAACAGACACGCACTATTATTAATTCTAGTAGTATATGGGGTAGAGGTTTTATTGGTTTAAATGTATGATCTCTTATTTTTAGCAAACTGTAGGCTGCCTGCACACCCCTTCCCTTCTTGCATTTTGGTCTCTCCAGAGTCCTCAGACCTGCTCATGCTTGCCTGCCTTAGCACCTCTATCCCCTTCAGACCAGCTGCTATCTATGGCCAGAGTCAGAGTATCCCTAGCTTTGCTTCTGTTGACCTTCATGTAGCTAGGCTCCATGTCCAGCTTAAGACAACTCAGAGTCAAACTCGTTCCTCACCCACTGTCTTAATATGGGATTGCTTGGATTTTGAACCTAGAGATTCAATCAGAACTTCAGATGTTGGACTAGTTGGAGTCAGAACTCCCAAACCCAGACTGAGCCCAATAATGAAAACCAAGCATTGTTATTTTGGTCCATAAACTGTCATATTTGGGCAATGGCAACCAAAGAATGGAACTCTGGGAGCCTGAATAACTCCAATGTACCAGACGCTGCAGCATTTCAAAAGAGCGAACACATCATAGTGCACACATATCCTGAAAGAAGAACATTCTGACTCAGCCAAAGATATGAGTGCTATTATTTATCTTCTTTGCAATCTACAGTTTTACAATTCAATAAAACATGTAAATCTACTTCTGAAAGTATTGACTTTTCCTGTGCTATCCCAAATGAAGCTGCCTTCTACACAGCCACAGTTAATAAATGACTATTGAATTGAGTGAATGCATGGATAAACACAGTTGTCAGATATGGCCCTGAAGAGGTGAAATGTTTAATTTCGTATGTATATTCACTTTGCATTTTGTTAATAAGAAGCTACAGACTGGAGCTGCAAGATAACCTTTGCTAATGAGAGTGACATTGCATATACAAACAACTGAAGCCTCCTCGCCAGGCTTGTAAAATGTTTTCATTTTACAACCAAATTTGATTTGTCCTGCCACATTTGTGTTGCTCTGCTCATTATTGCTAATCGCGGACTTTTTCTTTCCTTATTTTTTTTTTTTTTTAATTTCCATTTCGATCATGAACTAAACTGTAACTCCTTCAGCCAAAGATATTATTATTTGTTTGTAAAGTACTGGTGTAATAATTCCCACCAGAGAAAAGAGTTTGGAAGCCTGTACGTTAGGCTCCAGAATGTAGGTCAGGGTAATTTTAGTTAAGCCATGAAAGGCTTCTTGGGAAATATTACATGGTCGCTGTCTGCAGGCCCACAGAGAGTGCTGTTGGAGGCTTTGTGTAGAGACTCATCTTCCGATGCATTTGCAGTGGCACAGCATTCTAGCAGTTATCTTAATGTCAAAACCATTTCACAGAGAAGCACTGGAGTAGTGAAGATATTTTGCATATTTGATGGCCAAATTGGGACAATGTTTAATTCTGCTGACTCCCAGGCCAAAGTGTCTTTAAATTCAAGGCACATACATAACACTTTGCTACAAGCCTCATGCTTAGCCTGCGGGCTCATAACTCATGTGCAGTCAGCACAGATTTGCTCATGTTTGGAATCCATGATGATGACCACCTGTGTTTTAATGAGGCCTGAGCCATGCCCTGCTAATTACAAAGGTACGGTCGTCTCCTTCCACAGCTGCATCTGAACTTTAACTTAGATTTAACTTGGAAAGCAGGAAATCCATGCAGAACAAGAGGCATAGACAGATAGATATAAATACATTGCAGTTGTTCTCAACATTCCTAATGCTTCTACCCTTCAATACAGTTTTTCCATGTGTTGACCCCAACCATAAAATTATTTCATTGCTACTTCATAACTGTAATTTTGCTACTGTTGTGAATCCTAATGTAAATATCCAATAAGAGATCCACAAAGTGGTCATGACCCACATGTTGAGAACCACTGCTTTGCAGGCTCCTTTAACTATATTAAATGGCTTAAGAAAAACCTGTACACAAATTGTGTATCATGTAACAGAATCTGAAGCTTAGTGTTTCCACTAAATATTTTAGTAAATAAAGTGCACACAATGGATGACCTCTCTATTTATGTGACAACTAGTTAGTATTTTTCTGTGTGTAAATTCCCATTTGAAAATTCATTCTTTCAGGGACATATATCAGGTAAGAGATACACAACAGATAAGAAGAAAACTCAAGCTACAAAAAATTACTTTAACACAATTTAAATGCTATTTAAAATTACCCATTCCATATTATAGACAACTAGAGGTGTTTCCAAAAAGAACAGAATTAAACTGCCAACATCTAGAGGTTTATTATAGAAGCAGTGAAAATAGATGGTTAATATGATCTGATAAGCCAACTGTATTTGAATATCATACCCAACAACTTTAAATGATTGTGAATATTTTTTCATTGTTTCAAAAGGAAAAAAAATGAGAAACGCAATTAATATGGCTGAACTCTGCAGGATAAATATTATTATTTAATGATGTATAAAACAACTGCATTCTAACAGCTTCATGCTGGGCATACAAATGAAAAAATACAAATTTATGTTTATGTAAGTATGTATTTAGGACAGTTAGCTCTTAATTTTGAGCACATAGAATTGTTTAACTTCCTCACCTATCAAACTAATGTGCTGAGGGGGGACCTCACTCATGTCACATATTCTTCAAAGCTCTAAATGTCACAGAGAATAAATGTGAGGCATAAGGATTGAAATGGAAACATATCCATTTACCGAGGACTGTTTCCCTTGCTCACCTCACTAATTCTACTAATGTTGAAGATATGTCACAATAAATAATGAAGTGGTTGGCTCTGCTGAGTGAGCACCTGCCACGGCCAAATAACTACCCAGGACTCAGCATATCTGCACCTGGATGGCATAATCTCAGCCTCCAGAATTACATCTGACTCCAGAGCCAGGCACCGAATGCAGTTATGTGTTGAGTTATCCAATGTCCGTTCTGCCCTTTATTGTGCTGCCAGAGAGCCCAGGCCTGTCTTCACGTTTTATGCACATTCTCCAAGACCTTGGTTTCTTTTAGCTTTTCCTTGTTTTTATTGTGCTTCATCCATGTAGAATGTTCTCTCTACAGTTTTGCATGACTGATTTGTACTTTTCTGGAACATTTTCTGTATTTCTGTCTGTCTTTTGCCTGTCTGTCTGTCATTCTACCTCTACTTCTACTCCCCTCTTTCTTTCTTTAAAAAAAAAAATAGTACTTTTTGGCATTGCTCAGAGATAAACCCATCACCTCCTGTTTGCTAGGCAAGGGCTCTGCCATAGTCTATAACGTTTTCTTTGCACTTGCTCCCTAGACAAAAAAGTTTTGTTTTGTTTTGTTTTTTTTATTTTTTTTTTTTGTGATACTGTTTTCTCAGTCTAACTGCAATTATTTCAACTCTCATTCTATTTTTCCTGTCAGACTAAGTATCATGATTATGTGAGTACACAAAGCATGTATAACTACTTCTACGTGTTTCCCATAGTGCCTTGAGAAGCCCCTTCTAGGAATTTTTCAAAGAAGACACACATCCAAGTGAACACAAAGGATTCTTCCTGCCTTATATATTGGGTGGTTTTTGCTTTGAATGTCTTTAACATTAAGCTTTTCACTTCCATATTTTTAAAGAAGAAATTTACAAGTGAATAGGAACGGTACTTTTAAAAAAAATTATAATCACAGAAGACCAAGCTACAGAACCACAGCATATCGGTCTGAGTCATACCCATGCAGACTCCCTGGTTATCAGTTCAGTCTCTGTGAGTTCCAATGAGCCCAAGTTAGTGGATTCTGTGGGTTTGCTTGTGGTGTCCTGACCCCTCTGGCTCCTTCCATTCTTACTTCCCCCATTTGCTCAGGATTCCCTGAACTCTCCCTAATGTTTGGTTGTGGGTCTCTGCATCTGTGTCCATCAGTTGCTGTCTGAAGCCTCTCTGATGATGATTATTAAGCTCTTGTCTACAAGTATAGTAGAATATAATTAGGAATCATTTCATTGGCTGTGTATGTGTGAGTGTGTGTGTGTGCGTGTGTGTGTGTGTGTCCTAGATCTCTGGACTATCCATCCGCTGGGTTCCGGTCCTCCAGGCAATATCAGGGTGTTCTCAAAGTGTGGGTCTCAAGCTGCAGCAGTCAGTCATTAGTTGACCATTCCACAATTTCTGTGTCTTTTTAACCCCAGCACATCTTGCAGGCAGGACAAATTATAGATGGAAAGTATTGTGGCTGGATTGATGTCCTAATTCTTCTACTGGAAGTCTTGCCTGGTTACAGGAGACGTCTGGTTCAGGCTCCATATCCCTAAGTTTTAGGAGTCTTAGCTTGGCTTATCCTTGTAAATTCCTGTAAGTTTCCATTGTGTTAGGTTTCTACCTCATTCCTGAAATGTCCCATAATTCCACTAGTCTCTCCCAGTATGATTTTCCTCCTTCCTTCCCTGACATGATTCCTCCTGTTCTTGTCCCCATCATGTGTCACCTCCTTGAGCCCTCCTTGTTACTTAGCTTCTCTGGGTCTATAGGTTGTAGCATGATTATTGTTTACAGCTAATATCCATTTATAAGTGAATACATATCCTGTTTGTCTTTCTGGATCTGGGTTATCTCCCTGGAATGAATCTGATTTGATCATGGTAGATGATGTTTTTAATGTGTTCTTAGATTTGATCTGTGAGTATTTTATTAAGTATTTTTGTATCAATGTTCTTGAAGGAAATTGGTCCATAATTCTCTTTCTCTGTGGTTTGGATATCAGAATGACTGTAGCATCACAAAATGAATTTGGCAATGCTCCTTCTGTTTCTATTTAGTGGAATAATTTGAATATTATTAGTATTAGCTCTTCAAAGTCTGGTAGAATTTGGAGATGAGGGGTGATATTGTTGGGGAAAGCTGGGCTGGCTCTGAGAAAGTGTTGGATATCTGTGGGCAGGGTCTAGCCTGGGGTTCTAGATACAGGTGCTTCTGCAGGGAGCTTCTGCCACAGTTTGATAAAAGTAGTCTTGTGGAATGAGAACTTGGGAAATAAATGTTTTATGGGAAATATAGTTCTTGGGAAAGAACGTTACTAATGGCTGACTTCCAATCTCACCAGGGATGTATGGGCAATGAATATTATTTTGCTGTTATAAAGCTAAGTATGCATGCAAATTGTGTAATTTTGTTTCTCATTGCATCTAATATACCGCTGTATATATCTAGGTAATTCAGTAAGTAAAAACACTACAGTGTTGTAGGGAGTGGCTCTGATGTTTTCATCAGGAATCTGCATGTGAATATTGAAAGTCCTGCTTCGCAATTGGTTCTTTTTTTTTTTTTTTTTTTTTTTTTGGAAGAGTTAAAATGCTACTTTATTTAAATGACACAGGTGCTCTTTGTAGAGACAGGAATGCATATGCATTAAATATAAATTAATACACATCAACGTTAACTGGGAAAATCTTTGTGCTACAGTGAGCTTGTTGCCTTTTCTTCCTATTATGGTATTTATAAAAGTAGGCTCATTGAGGGACAGATTTACATCTCTCCAAGTCTGCATTACTTGGTGGTTTATTACTAGAACCCGTAATTCTATACTTACACAGCTATACATCACTGATATCTTCACATGGATGGTTCTTCTGGGTCATAGCTTACAGACGCAATTGTTTGCAGTTGGTTCTTGATGGATCCCTAAAGATGCCAGAGACCAGTGGTTGGGTGGAAAAGGTGGGACTTGCACGTTCCAACAGGCAGGCTAGGAGACACAGGAGGGGGAAAGTGATTTACCATGCTTTGGAGGGAGAGTTACCAGTCCTTGGCCACTTCCCCAGGCAGGAGGTTAGAAAGGCAACTAAGCTGAGAGCAGATGTAGGGTGTTGAGCAAGGAGAAGGTAAGCAGGCAACTAAGAGAAGGGTAGATTTAGAGGTGTCAGCCAGGAGTACTGGAAGAAAAGGCATGCTATCTGCAGGAAGCTTAGAAAAGACTCAGCCACTGAAAAGATGCTAGCTGTGGGAGGCTTAAAAGAACCCAGCCACTGAGATATAAGGCAGGCTAAAAATGAGCTATGCGTGTGTATCATTTTTTTTTCTTTCTTTTATTGGATATTTTCTTTAGTTACATTTCAAATGTTATCCCCTTTCCAGGTCTCTGGAAACCCTCTATCCTATCCCCCTCCCCTGCCTCTATAAGGGTACTCCCCCACTCACCCACCCATTCCCACCTTCCCGCCCTGGCATTCCCCTACACTGGGGCATCGAACCCCCTCAGGCAAAAGGACTGCTCATCTGCAGATTCAAGTTAACTAGGGTGGTGGCTGATAGTGAGATCCACCTAGAACTTAAAGCAGGGTAGTAGGAACTACACGCTACACAGTGTTCATTTATAATCTATTTCATGAGTAGACATGTAAACATACATATTACTCTGTGTTTTATGGTTTATTTTTAACTTTAGAGAAACTTAAAAAAAAAAAACAAACCAACAACAAGATCCTATTGATTCAAAATTAGTTATTGTCTTTATTGGCATGATGACTCAGTGAGTAAAGGTGCTTGTCCCCAAACCTGACAACTGAGTTCCATCACTGGTATTCACATGGTGGAAGGAAAGCGCTGACTCCCAAAGGTTGTCTTTTGACATCCATACACACACAATTGCACATGGATGCCCCCTCCACCTGCACACAAATATAATAAAACTAGTTATATCTTAAATTAATTCACAGTTCTACCTTTTTCCCTCATACGTATGTTGAATCTTTAGACTGGTGCCATGTAGTTTGATATGATCCTTATATGTAACACACGTAGGTTTGTTACTATAATCACTGTAGCCTTTTTCTCATTTCAGTTCAAAAATAGACCTTTCCATCATGCCAATAACTAGATTGCATGAACAGATATTCTTTGTCAATTATTGTACAAATTTATTATGTCTTTTTCCTAGTACTTATGAGAAAGAAAGCTCCCCAGAACTCACCAATAGCAGAGAGAAACAAAAAAAATTGTGCTGGAGTCTGTTTTTAGAATATTTAGCATATGTATTGTTTGGATTTTATTAAATTGTATGCTTTTTCTGTTTGGCATTGGGCTTAGATAGAAGCAACAAGCAACATAATCCAGTCTGTTTAAGAAGAATAATTTCTTAAGAGCAGAGTATTGACGTACAGAGTCATTCGAAGAGCCACTAGGGAGATTGAGCATTCATGTGCAGAATCAAGCTCGCTCATCCCTTACTGACTACAAAACTAAACTTCAATTGGACTAAAGACAAAAGTATACTATCTGACAGTATAAGAATGCTATAAAAATTTAGGGGGTTTTTCTTAGGACATTGAAATAGATAGGTTGTTTTGGAACATGACTCCAAAAGCTCAGAGAAGTAAATCAAGGGCAAACAAATGGGAGTCTATCAAACAAAAGAAAGCTTTTACACAATGAAGGAATTAATTAGCAGAGGGAAGATAGAACCCATGGAACAAGAGAATATATTTGCAAGCTTCACATCTGATAAGGAGAAGATCATCAAAATGTATAAGGACCTCCTGGAAGTCAACGGCAGCATAACCTGATTACAACTTGGGGAATCATAGAAAATGTAAATCACAGGCCTATGAAAGTCAGAATGATTGTCATGAACATAACAAATGGTGAATACTGATGTGGATAGGGAGAAAATTCGATAATTCCACACTTTTGTTATGGTATTAATTAGTATTGCCATTATGGAAAATACATGGAGGTTCCTTAATATTTGATCCATCAATCCTATTCCTGAATATATGTCCAAAAGAAAGGAAGTCAAAATGTCAGAGTGACCCTTCTTTCTATGGAATCAGTATTCACAATAACAAATGAATAGAGGCAACCAAACCAAAGTGTTTGTCTCCTAATATTATGGATACTGTGGAACAATTATATAGCCATAAACAAAGAATGAAAACTTTTATTTATCACAACATGAATGGAAATGGTGTGTGTGTGTGTGTGTGTGTGTGTGTGTGTGTGTGCAATCATTGGTGATTGATAACTTTTCAACTGATGCCTAAAGTTTGTCAAAATTGAAAATGTGTGAGGTTCAAACATTAGCATCATCTAAGACCTTGTTAGATACACAGAATGAAGCACCCTGGTCCAGAATCACAGCTGTAGATCAATAGGCCCAGGGTATCCATTTGCACATTAGCATTCTAGAAGCACTTTTGAAAATTTTCTTTTTCAACACTAGTGTTCATATGAATTCTATGGAGGAATTAAATTTTCTGGGTCCTAACTCCAGGGTTTCACATTTAGTAAGCTCCTGATGAATCTGGGCCATTGACATTTTCAAAAAGTTCTTGAATATTGCTTACTCTGCTGGTACAGGATTATACTTCTGGGCTGCAGATTTGCAGTACTAATTACTAAGAATGGGGGTGTGAGCAGACATGTTTTTTCATGGTTTAAATGCAAAAAGGATGTTGAGGGGACACATGGGCAATTACTCTTCTCCAATTTGTACACTTTGATGATGACTAGCCTTCTGTTGAGGGGACAATACTTGGAGTGGTAAAAAGGTTTGAAGACCCCTCTGATACCCATGAAAAGGAAGGAAACATCTTTCAATGTGGGAAGATGGATCACCCAAATAGAGCTTCTCCAGTAGCTCCAGTCTTCAGAGTTGAGATCCCCAGGCCAATTTTATTACTGTGCACATGGAACAATATTTGAGTAGAATAAAAAGAATTGTCAGTGGAGAGATGATTCAGAGAAAATGTATTATAAAGGAATCCCTCAACTGTTTTTAAGTGTCCATGTGTTCTATTGTTGCTGGAATTCTGTTCAAACCATGATAGCATGGCCCTTGTGTCCTATGGATTTTTAATATAAGAACTCTTCTCTGAAGTAGAGTGGATAGGAAAGAACTAAAGGGTAAGATTTGCATTCTGATAAGTGTTAGGTGCACAGTCAGCACTGATCAAAAT
Source organism: Rhynchomys soricoides (assembly GCA_019843965.1). Taxonomy (NCBI): domain Eukaryota; kingdom Metazoa; phylum Chordata; class Mammalia; order Rodentia; family Muridae; genus Rhynchomys; species Rhynchomys soricoides. The sequence goes on along the minus strand of JADRCH010000252.1, from coordinate 2,015,953 downwards.
GATTCCGTATGAAAAAGGGCTATTGGAGAATTGAATAGATTGTATGGGAACTTTGATGACTATAACTTTCTGGAAGACTTTGCTAATTTAGAGGCAACAGAAAATTAAGGCATCTTCTCTGTTTGACTCTTTTTCTCCTCCTCCCTCGCATTGTGAGGCTCATTATGTTTTACCATTAACATTGATGGGATTTAATGTACAGTGGAACAAAACAAGACCCTGACTTTGGAAGCTTATAGTGATTATAAAGCCAATGTTTATAAATTATAAAACACATACTTGTAATGAAACATTTGACAAATTTTCTTAAATTTCCCCAAGACTTTCATTTTATGTGCTTTATTATTTCAAATCAATAATCCTTAGAATTCATTGGCATAGCACAATAATGTCTAATAGTCATGTTTGTTTCATTTTTTAAAATTGAATGTAGACCATGGTCTCTGCTTTTTTTCTTATGACTCTCAGATCTTAAAACAGGTGTTTTCTTTGATACACATTTATGATCTGATGTTTTTCAGATCAGATTTTTTTCCCATGTAACCTATAGATTATAATTAGAGTCTGGTTATAAGCCAACTGAAAGAGATACATTAAGTTGACACAAAAATTCTATCAACTTAATAATTGTTCAGTTCAAGAAAGAGCAGAATCTCGAGTCAATGAATAATAAAGGTAGCAAGAGGGGAAACTTCAGGCAGGTGAGGGAATTAAAAAAGTCAATAAATGGAGATGAAAGTTTGAGACAAAAGGCTACAGGCAACAGGTAGAGAAAGGCATGACAAGTGCTCATCAATAACTGGTGTCAGAAAGGACTTGGGTATAACAATACGAAAGGATTGAAAGAGACCATGGACAGACTGCATGTGGAATGGGACAATGCTGTGACATCTATACCCAGCATTACAAAAGGAATCAGGTTGTGCCTAAGTTTCAGTGATACTGCTGCCTTGCAACAGGAGCAAATAAGGCACAGGATGTGTAGAATGCTATTGTTCTTGAGATGGGGTTTTGAAAACATATGTCCTTACCAAAGAGAAATAATATTGAAGGCTGGGCTGGCAAACATAATTGTGCCTTCCCATACATTTGATAAAAGTAGCCACAAGGAAGTATTTGGAGTACTCAGAGTGGACATTTTGTCACAGAGTATTTCCTAACTCAAATGTTTTCAGAGCAGGTCTTCAGAAGACCTAAAACAGCTATTTAGCTGTTTGCCATTGGGGTTAGTTTGATGTGTGTATCTAGATTTATGCAGTGGGCCAATGGCTTTCTTATAGTACTGCCAAGTGACTTGAATGGAGAATGTATGTGAAAAGACTGGCAGAAAATTGCTCAAAAATATTTGTATTTCTTATGAATACTTCAAATAAAACTCACAGAGAACCATTTCATTTAATTGTATTCTTCTCCTGTGTCTTCCCCCATTTAAGCACCAGACTATTGTGTAGGCTTATATTTTTCAAAACCTACTTTAATAAGTGTACTTAATTGCTTTAACTTCCCTTCAAGCCGACCACCCACCAAAGGTAGTGGAAAGGAAAGGTTACTAGGGAAAAGGAAGAGTGGACCTGTTTAGAAATAGTTTTTTGAGGGAGAATCCAATCTGCATTGTCAGTATATCAGCAGTTCAGTTCAGAACAATCAGCAGCAGTAGCTCAATGCACTTGCGAACAGAATTCACAAATCATCAATGGCAGTTCCATCTGGAAGAAACTGCAAGGCTCTGCCAATTGGCTTGGATCTGCAGAAGCAACAAGAAGCTGCTGCAACACCATCAGAAGTTCTTTGGTGCGTTTATCTTTATGAAGTCATGACAAATAATGATCAGCAGAGTGGCAAGGTGAAGCAATACAACACAGAATCATCCACTGTCTGTTGAGTTATATTTGTACCCTTTCCAAACACCACGTGTTTTCTTAAGCATCCACTGTAGCAAAACATCACATGCCCCCTTTCCAGGCAGCTTCCAGGAAAAACCCAAAACCCCAAAAAACCAAACCAAAACCAAACCAAACCAAACCACACCAAACCAAACCAAACCAAACCACCACCAACAAAACCCCCACTTGTCTGTTCTCAGCAAAATGTCCTCTAACATGTCTGCTTCAGCAAAAATACCCTCTCATAAGAAAGTTTCTGGGAAAGCATTACATGACACCACTGAGTCTCCAAAGAAAACAGAAATTTACACTTCATTCTTCTGTTTTCTTACAATAGCTTAACAATAGCAATGATGGCTTTGTCATGTGTTGGTACCTTGCAAACTATAGGAAGAAAGAGACAATGTGAGTCATAGTGACATTGTGACATTGTTAAGAAATAGCATGTGGCCTTGCACTGAAATATACTATAAATTTTGGGAGGTAAGATGATCATTGAATCCTTGCCTCCCAAGTCTGGCTTTTCTAATCATTTTTCTCTTTTTGCCTTATGGGAGTACCTGGACATTCTTATGCCCTTTGCAGTGTAATTTTATATTCTTCTAGTACTTCTAATTCCAATTTAGGTCATGATCAAGTGACTTTAACATTTATTTGTCTTTAGAGATTAAAATTACACCTTTTCATGTTCATGCCTTCATTCTGGCCTATGTAGATCTTTCTTATCTTCTGTGGCAATGGTAGGACAGTTAGCCACTGCTTTCTCTCTAGCCTCATTTATCAGTTTCCACTTATGACATGAATAGCTATTAATGAAAGTTTCTTCAAATGCAGATTTGTTCATAGATTTTTTTGTTGTGACATAAAGATGCACCTGATTCTCTAGTTCTAAGTGAACACTTGTCCTCACATTTGAAATAGTATGTGTAGATATCTCATGGGTAGAGAACATGTCATGTGTTCATGAGACCCTGGGTTTATTCTCTGACACCACCATTTGGAGAGAGATGTTTCCTGGGATGAGTAGAAATAGTATTGATTAATTCAATGGGTCCAATGAAGACAGTTGGTTTAATTGTCAGAGCATTTATATTGCTGCCATCACTTAAGTTAGGCATATCTAGAACTAAAAGTTGCAAGGATTTGTCTCAGTGGAAGGGCTCTGCTGAGAGTGACTTGTTGATACCATGTCCATACTCTTTGGCAATAATAGAGGAAAAGCCAAGTGTGAACTAAATAAATAGAACTTGTGGGATGAGCAATATGTGTTCTAACTGACACTTTCTAGTGAGCTCTGGGGAAGCATTTGGGAGCCATCATACTATGAGAAAGGTACCAATATATAGTATGGGTTCCTACTGTGTACCTTCTGCTAAGGTGATCTTAATGCAAGTAAGCTCTGGGGAGATCATTCCAGCTACCTCACTTTTTGCCTCCCTGAATGGAGGAGACTCTGAACCTCTATAATTTGTTGCTCAGTCCTCAACACTTTGTCTCCCTTTTCACTGTGTGGCCCTTATCTCTAATGACTCCTGGTTCATGGTTACCTCTAGGAAATTGTTGTTGATTCACTACTCCTGACACTTCTTGGCTTTTTGCCACTTTGCATCTTGTAGTCTGTACTTATGAATTTATTCTCCAGATAACTTGCATTTGGCACTTAATTGCCTTGCAATCTTATGTTGACTCTTCTCCTCAAAGACAAGGTTATTTATTATCTCTTACAGCATCCAGTGCAGTTGTATGTTTCTGTGTGTGTTGGCTTCTATGGATGATGCTTGTAACAAAAGCTACCTTTTACCTTCATGGAGATTGGAACTTCAGTGAGTAGATCATATCTGACATTTGGAAAACTTGGCTTGTAATACTAGACTGTGTTACTGGAAGAAATTCTGTATTCTGTAAATCAAGGACTTTGTTTTCTAGGTGAGGAAAGTCAGAACCAGACAACTGAAGTTCATGTTCAAGGTCATTCAGAGTAGAAACTTGACCAGGTATCCACACACAGAGGCGGGCTCTTTCAGCTGTGAAGCGCTCTTTTTCTGATAAGGGTCAGGTCCAGCTACCCTGGTTGGCAATTAACTTTCCTGGGTCGAATCTGAGCAAGTTCCTTAGCAAGTCCTGCATCACAAAAGAGGAGACACTGCACTATGAACACAGGCTGAAATTAAACTGAAAGGAATATGACACAACTGTTTTAAAATGTTTAGTTCCATAAAACTCAGTGGATCAAAGTAATTATGGAGCAAGAAAGGGTGAGCTGAAGCCTCAGATGGGCCTTGGGAAGAGATAAGCCTAGACCTCTTAGAACACACACTATTCATCCTACAAAACATTTTTAGGTTTTGTTATCTATTGTGTAAGTTTTATTAAACTGGCTGGGTTGCACACAAAGCCGTGGTAATACAATGTGGATGCAATTTATTCATGAGCACATCCTTCCTTATATGAGGTAAAGCATCTATTTAAATAACACAAATGTTACCCTAAAACTTTTAGAGTTTATGTTTATATAATTATCCTCACAGTATATTAGAGAGTAGAATTTTATTTACATTGACAGTTTTCGTAAGTTTATGCTTAAATAACAACATTTCTCCTTTTACATGCCCAATGCAAAATGTATAAAGAAAAATTCGGTTGTTAAAAGATTTTGCTTCTAACACTAAATGGAATTTTTATAGTTCTGCTGGAAGAATTGGTAAAAATAATCGGTGGCTATGAGGGCACAATAGGATCTGGCATTCCATCCACAAGCGGCAGGACTGGGGAATATAAGTTAACGTAAGTTAGCTAGGGCATGCAAAAGAAATTGACGTTTTCTAGAAAATGAGAAAGCTTTCCAATCTACTACTTTTAGAGACCAAAACTATAAAATAAATGTGAGAAGAAGCATCAATTTCTATTTTCATAGGATAGCTAATTAATAAACTGAGATGAAGTAGGTAGAAAAAAAGGAAAAACATCACTGTCAGTGGGAAGAGGAACTGTGACACCAACAGTAATGGAGAGATACTGAGCACACACTCTTAGAGAAAATGTGTGTGTGTGGATGAGTGTGTATTTTGAGTTTTACATATCATGCTTTTATCATATTCACTCATGCCATGTGTCCTCAAATAAAAGGGGGGAAAGAAAAAAGAAAAAATGCTATCAAGAACAATATTTTTTCTGTCCCAAATATTTTTGGCTGTGTGGTCTTGCAATGGAACGTGGTTCAATCACTAGGGCTCCACTCTGAAGTGTAACCATACTTTTTGGCTACTTTGTTGGGTTCTTATATCTACCCCCTTTCTCTACACCAATCCCTTCAAACCTTCCAATACTAGGTA
>JADRCH010000252.1:1946903-2010728 GCA_019843965.1 Rhynchomys soricoides | reverse complement strand
AAAGGTACTTGCTGTTGATTAGCGATGTCGAGTTCCTAGGAGCAAGTCCAATCTTCTTTGTGAGGATATCTCCAATCAGTAATTCAGCAAACAGCAATCTAGAGATCCAGCAAAAGCAGCAAAACAGCAAACATAAGAGCAGGAACCAGCAGCAGTGAGGGCAGAACTAGGGTAAGCATGAAATGGAAACTTAAGGGTTCTTTGGAAAGTCGGTTTTGCTGGGGCAAATATGTGAAGGAACATTTTGTTAAAGTGGACACAGTATGAAAGGCAGACTCATGAAGGAATGTTTAGCTGAAGCAGACACAGGAAAAGGATGTTCTGTGAAAGCAAGCATGTGAAAGGACATGTAATGAAAGATTCTTTGCTAATGACATGCATTTATTCATGTAGTTGAGCTGCACTTGTCAGGACACCATAGAGAGAAACACACCAACAAAACAAAACAAAACAAAACAAACAAAAAAAACCTGGTGGTGTGCTGCAGTTTCTTGTGGATTCTGCAGACTAAGACTGATTGAATGCACATGCTGAGGCAGGAAAGTTGCTGAGGCAAGACACCTGCTGAGGCAAGACAGGTGGAGGTCATGTGATATTGGAGGGTATAAACTGAACTTGAAGGACAATGACAAAAGCTGAGCTTGGCTTGTTTATAGAGCTAGCTGTGCAATGCTTGTGGGGTTTGCATCTTTGTTGATCTTCACTTCCCCAAGAGAAACATAGCCCAGAACTTTTCCTATTGTTCCTCCTACTGACTTTAGCTGAGGAGAATGAGTCTCTGCTAGGTAGTGCCACCATTGCTGATTCATGTTTGCTATCCCGACTCTACTGAACTGGACTACTGGTTTATCCATGAAGTGTTTGCGAGTGGATCGCACTGCCACTATTAACCTGCAGATATCCAGACAACTCATGTCTATGTGAATGAAGGACCTCAACATTAAACCAGATACACTAAATGACATAGAAGAGAAAGTAGGAAATACTTTTGAATGCCATGGTACAGGATAAAAGTTCCTGAACAGAATACTAATGGCTCAGGCTCTAAGATCAACAGTTGATAAATTGGACCGCATGAAACTGCAAAGCTTCTGTAAGGCAATGGACACTATCAAGAGAACAAATCAGCAGCCTACAGATTGGAAATTCACCAACCTTAAATCTGACTGAGAGCTAATATCCAAAATTTACAAAGAACTCAAGAAGTTAGACACCAACAACCCAAATGACCCAACAAAAATGGGGTACAGAGCTAAACAGAGAATTTTCAACAGAGGAATCTTGAATGGCCAAAAAGCACTTAAAGAAGTGTTCAATGGCCATAGTCATCAGGGAAATACAAATCCAAACAACTCTGAGTTGATCAGAATGGCTAAGATCAAAAGCTCAAGAGACAGCACATGCTGGTGAGGGTGTGGAGCAAAGGGAACACTCTTTCTTTGCTGGTGGGAGTGCAAACTTGTACAACCACTTTGAAAATCAATTTGGCTGCTTCTCAGAAATCTAGGAATAGTTCTATTTCAAGATCCAGTTAGACCACTCCTGAGCATATACTCAAAAGATGCTTCCACATCCCTTAAAGGCACTTGCTTTATTTGTAATAGCCAGAAACCGGAAACAACCTAGATGTTCCTCAACTGAAGAATGGGTAAAGAAATTGTGGTACACATTGGAATACTATTCAGCCATTAAAAATGAGGCTCTGTTTTTTTTTTTTTTTTTTTTGAGACAGGATTTCTTTGTGTAGCCCTGGCTGTCCTGGAACTCACTCTGTAGACCAGGCTGGCCTCAAACTCAGAAATCGGCCTGCCTCTGCCTCCCAAGTGCTGGGATTAAAGGGGTGTGCCACCACTGCTCGGCAGGTCTGGCATTTTTATACTTCCTTAAGAATCACCAGAATTTCAAACTTAAACTATCTTCAGTTGGCAGAATCATGCTCTTGCCAGAGCACAGGACAAATCATAGTCAGCTCCTATGGACAATCTAAAGCAGCTTCATATCCCATATCTGGGCTTAAAACAAAAATATCCTACCATGTTGCTAGTTCTTTACATTTTTGCTGATGCTCATGACTGATGACCTCTGTGTGCCACTGGTGAATCCTGCTACTGTTTTCTTCTCCCAGAGACCCTCTCTCAGCCTAGAAGTTCTGCCTTCGCCTTCCAGCCTAGCTCTTGTCTGTCAGCTCTTTACTAAGCTAGTCAACAAGTGAGGAAGGTGAATGTTTATAAAATATGATGCAGGTGATAATCCATAAGAATAATAATTCCAAAATCCTGGAGGTACTCAGCTTTCTTCAGGTACAGCAATCAACAATTGAATGCACATACACAACTTTCACACAGTGCACCCAACAAACTTCCAGTGATAAACTTCCTCCAAGAAGGCCATACTTACTCGGATAAGGCCACACTTCCTAATCCTTCTCAAATACTGCCCCTCATGGCAATGCATGATCAAATATTCAAATATATGAGCCTCTGGTGGTTCATTCTTCTTCCCACCATCACATGATCTATGCCTTAAAAAAGTGTTAAAAGGACAAAATGATGAATTGAATTAGATGTATGTTAAACTTATTCCTATAAATGTTGATCCTTTTTTAAAAAATTTATTTTATTTATTTATTTATTTTATTTTCATATTTTATTTACATTTCAAATGTTTCCCCCTTTCCAGATCTCCCCTTTGGAACCTCCCCATTCCCTCCGCCCTCCCTCTGCCACTATGGGGATATTTTCCAACCCACCCACCCACCCACCCACCTACCCACTCTCGTCTTCCCTCCTTGTCATTCTCCTATACTGGGGCATCTAACACTCTCAGACCCTAAGATCTCTCCTTCCACTGACAGCTAACAAGACCCTCCTCTGCCACATATGTGGCCAGCACCATGGGTCCCTCCATGTGTATTCTTTGGTTAGTGGATCAGTTTCCAGGAGTGGGAGGAGGGCTGGGTGGTCAGGCCAGTTGCCACTGTTGCTACCTCCCTGGAGCTGCACACTCCCTCAGCTCCTTCAGTCCTTTTCTTAAGTGAATGAATGTGGGGCAATGGTCTGTGGCAGGCAGTCTGGCACCAGGTCGAACACAAGCTTCAAACCCAGCGAAGCAATTCGCAAGGGACTGGAAAACGTGGACCTCTGTGGAATTCCCCAAAGCCAATAGGCCAAGGGAATGTTCCCTTTGGACAAAGCGTTTCTCCTTTTTTCTGTCATGGGCAGCTCACAATCACACAAAAAAAATCTCCCCAAGTCAGGGAAATATGAGCCCTTCTAAAATCCCACAGACTAAAAATAAGCAAAAAACAAGCCTCCTGGTTTTGTGAGGAAGTCCTTAAGATAGCACCAAGCATGATGACATTTATAGCCAGGACTCATGGACCTGAGTAGCTTCTCTCATCAAAAACAGAGATACCCAAGAAGGAAAAACCCCCTCCCATTATTTTCTGCCAATCTTAGCTGCAATTCGGCAATGCATAAAGACATCACCTAAAATAGGACAGGCTGAGAGCAACACAGCTCCTGAGCCTCCTGTCAGATGAACCCAAAGATCAAGGTCCTATGATCCACCCTATTTCAGATCTCAGAGCCCTTACCCAACTGATATGGGAAATAAAATCCATTTACCCACCCCTCCTCCCTTATGCCCTGAAGGAAACAAACCTGCTCCCCCTGACCCTCCCTCTCCCACTCAAGGGCAAGGCTCCATTAACAAAACACAAAGGAGCTTCTACCTGCCTCTCCCCCTACTGCACCTGCCCCCCAACTGACCACAGAGATCTATCTCTCCTCCCCCTTCTCCAAGCTGGAAAAGCGAAAGATCTGTAAAACTTGTAGTCTCTTACCCTCAACCCTCTACCACCAGCTTTGTAATTTCTGAGACTCTCTTGAAAAAACTAACCCCACCTCCCATGCTACTCAGGAGTCTGATATGGAGCTAGAAATCCAAAACGCTCAAGCATTCCTGGTTAAATATCAACCCCAGTCGAACTAAACCACTCAATTAGTACCCACTCCAACCCTCAGACTTAAAAGAACTCAGGCAATCAGTGAAGGAAGAGGGCATCCCCACACCCTGGACAAAATCTCTCCTACAAAGCCATATTGGCATCTTAAACACCCCCTAAGATTGGAGGAATATTTGTCGTTCTTCCTTTCCTGTCCCAATGTTTTTGGAGTGGGAAGCCTTATTTAGAGATGAATGCTGTCAACAAGTCAGGCAAAACCGGGACAGAGGCGACACTCCTTGGGGTTTTAATCAACTCTTTGGCCAGGAAGAATTTTCTACTGGGGCACAGCAGGCAGCTCAGCCAGCAGGATACTACAAACAGGAACAGGTCTGCCTCTGTGCAACCCAAGCTTGGGACAGGCTCACTCCACCCTCAGAGTCACAAGATCCTGCCTCCTCCCTGCTCTCTCTCCATCAAAAGCCAGGAGAACCTCTATCTGATTTTATTTTTAGAACTAAAATGAGCCTAGAAAGAAAAATTCCCTACCCTACAGCCAGATATCTCCTTCTTAAAACCATTGTAAGGGAAGGCATGACTTCTGAATCCAGGCTGGCTTGCCAGGGTCTGTGGGAGGAGCATCACAGTAGGTGGATTGTGGCTACTCTCCATATAGGGATGGCATCACATCAGATTACATCCGTGGCTCAGGCATTTGTAGCAGCAGTAAAAACAGAAGGAATCTGCTTTAGATGTGGAGAGGTAGGGCACTGGAAGAATGAATGTCCACAGAACTCACTCTTCATAACAGACTCTATTCCCCCTAAGTATATCTGTCCCCAATGCAGAAAAGGTTTCTACTGGAGAAAACACTGTACTGTTGCATATGATAAGGATGGTAAGCCACTAAATCCTTTAAACTTCAGATGGGGCAGCCCTCAGCCCCGACAGTAAGAGGGACAGTTACTCCCATAGAAGTGTTGTGGGTGTCCAGCATTTCAGAAGGCTCCCATCCAAAATTAACCATTAAAATAGATAATAAACCATTCAAATGTTTTATTGATACTGGAGCAGACAGGACAATTTTAAGACAGCAAGAGATCCCATGTGACTGGCAACTGATCCCTGGGCCCCAGCTCCTAGGCATAGGGGGTACCTCTCACGCATTTACCACCAAGCAGGCCTACATGAGGGAAGACCTGGAAGGAGCTACCGACCTCATACGCCCCCTGGTGGCTCAGGTAGCTACCAATCTTCTAGGGAGAGATACCTTACAGGCCTTAGAGGTGGTTCTTACTACCCAACCAGAAAAAGACCACATTGCAATAGAAGATATTACCTATAAAGAAAATAATACCCAAGAAGAACCTAAAAACCCTCCTCCAAATCACCCTCAATTCTAGGGGCCACTGTTAGATTTAATACTCCCTGCCTTGAATGGCTCGCCAATGAAGCAGCCTGGGTCCCACAGTGGCCTCTATCAAGGGAGAAGCTTAGAGCCCTCACACAGCTGGTAGAAGAACAGCTATTGCTACAACACATCTGCCCCTCCCACAGTCCATGGAACACCACTGTGTTTGCTATAAAATAGAGCTCAAGGGGATGGAGATTATTACAAGATTTGAGGGCAATTAACAAAACCATGCCAGTCTGGGGATCCCCACAAAGAGGGCTACCCCACATCTCACCTAGTAGCAGAGATTACTCCCCATCTCTGCGAATGTACCTTTATTAGCAATAGACATAAAAGATTGGTTTTTTTTTTCCATCCCTCTCCACCACCCCCCCTCGAGACTGTGAACGTTTTGCATTCTCAATACTCCCCATTAACAATTCTGGCTTGGCCTCATGATATGAATGGACTGTCCTCCCACAGGGAATGGCTAACAGTTTAACCACTTGTCAGGAGGCTGTAGCCACTGCATTCAAACCCCATTTAAAAAAGTACTCAATGTATATCATTATATGGATGATATATTATTGTGGGGAGACTCTTCTCCCTCCCCTTCCCATCTTAAGGACCAGCTAATACCTTCCCTATCTACTCTAGGATTCAAAATAGCCCCTCACAAAATCCAACTTATTCTGCCCATTGCATTTTTAGGAACAGAGATCTCCCTTACCTCAATATGCCCCCTCAAACCCACCTTTTCCTTCCCTCAAAAATTAACTCTTGCCTCTCTCCAGAGCTTTTTGGGCAACCTCATTTGGCTTCGGCCCTGGCTCCCCCTTCCCACAAACTCCCTTCAACCCACATTCAACTTCCTGAAAGGAGACAAGAGTCCCTCCTCCCAAAGAACACTGTCCCCAGAAGCAGTTCAAGCTCTAAATTCTGTCAATGAAGCATTAAAAGATATGGCTCTTGCTAAGTATGACCCAACAATACCTACACAGCTCCTTATCTTTAACTCCTTCCCTACACTTGTGGGACCCCTTTACCAACCTCAGGGGGTGCTGGAATGGCTCCACACCCCATGGGTGGTGTACCCTGAATTTTAAATGAGGTGGATGCACTAGCTTTCATGATTAAAAATGGCAGGGATAGCCCTCTACAAACCCTAGAGAAAGAACCTGACATCATTGTCACCCCCTTCTCCCTCTCCGACATCCAGTGGCTAATCAAAAATCACTCCCACTTTGCTATTAGCTTAATAGGATTCACAGGGCAAATTGACAACCATTATCCTGATGAAAAATGGGTCTCTGCTCTCCCTCTGTTGTGATGGCTGCCCCCCAAACTATTCTCAAAAGAGCCCATAGTGGGAGCCCCTTCAATATTTACTGATGGGAGAAAGAGGGGAGCTATGGCAGTAATATACTACTTACCTGAGGATGAACCCCCATCTTCTGATTCAAAGAGCTACCCCATCACTCCCCCCAATATAAAGAATTATATGCCATCTATCTAGCTCTAAAAGAAGTCAAGGGCTCCCTTAACCTCTTCTTAGACAGTGTATATGCTGTCAATTTGCTTCCCTGGTTGTCAAGATCCTTCATCAAACTAGACGCCAACCCACTTTCCCCTCTACTTATACAGGTCTCCACCCTCCAGGAAAGAGCTACCCCATCTACATCCAGCATGTCCAATCTCACAGTCCCTTACCAGGCCCTATATCTGAGGGAAATGTACTCACTGACCCAACTGCCTGTGGAGGGATATTCATGGGCTCCACTGAATAAGCAGACCAATTTCATTCATGCACACACACACACAAATATAAAGGGGCTTCATGCCCACTTCTCCCATATCCCTCATGCTCAACTCCAAAGGATAATAAAAGCATACTCCTCTTGTGCATTGTTCATTACCACCCCAGCTTTACAAATGATGGGCACCAAACCCTGAAGCCTTAAGTCCAATGGCATATGGCAAATTGATGTCACCCATATTCCCCAATTTGGTAGACAGAAATATGTATTTTTGTCACCATAGATACATACTCCCATTTTATATGGGCTACAGCCCAAACAGGTGAAAACTCAAAAAGGTTAATTTATGATATGCTTTCCACCTTTGCCATCATGGACATTCCTCAACAGATAAAAACTGATAATGGCCCTGCCTTCACCAGCTCTCAATTAAAAACCTTCTGCATAAGCTGGGAAATTGCCCATCGTACAGGAATTCCCCATAAGCCTCAGGGCCAAGGAATAATAGAAAGAACACATCAAACCCTAAAGGCCCAACTCCTAAAACAAAAGACAACCACCCATCGCCCTATTGTGCAATTAATGATGGCTCTGACTACCCTAACCATATTTAACATCTACAAAAGCTCCAAACACCCTCCTATCTCCCTCCGTTGGCACTCACCAAAATTAACCCCCTCAATCCTAGTACGATGGCGAGATCCTTTGGATGGAACTTGGAAGGGACTAGACCCCTTCCTTACAACCAGGAAGGATTTTGCTTGTGTTTTTCCACAGGACCAGCCTAAGACTATCTGGGTTCCTGCCAGAAATGTACGACATCATCCCACCAACCAAGAAGATGGCCCACCTCTCGCTGGCAGATCAGGGACAGAAGAAAAGGAGGAGGCAGAGGAATTGCTACAACCAGAAGAACAACAAGATCTCCTGGAAGGACATCCATGACTTCATAACTGCTGCCCAGGCTATGTGCCCTCCACAAGCCCCACTTTCTTCTGTTCTCTTGGCTGTTTTTGTCATTCTTCATGGTAACTCTGCTACTGCACAGCCCCTCCTTAACCTTCCCAATACCTACCATTGGAGATTCTACGCTAGGGAAACCTACAACAGATACAACAAAGTTATAGGGACCCAGGTCTGTCCACTTGAAGGATGCTGAACCAGGATTGAGATCCCTCTACACCCAGACTCCATATCCACTATCCCTAGACCTTTTCTATGCTTTCCCTACTGAAACACAGGTGAATGTCTCCAGGAGGTCTCCACATATGGAGGTTGCAGATATTGGAGCTGCAGAACGGAATCCACCAGTCTCGGTGGCACCATGCTTGCCAACCTTAAAACTCATTTTCAGCTTTCCATCAGTGATCCCTGGAATGAATGTTGGCAAACCAGAGTCATGGGTAAACTTTACCCCAATGGCTCTGCCAAATACCCAGTAGCTGACCTTCATCTCTCGTGAACTTGTTCTTGCCTCCAGATTAGTTTTTACCCATGTTAATATTATCCAACAGAAAAATCAGTCTCAGAAGGATCTCTGAGCTACCCTCTCCTGGCTGCAGTACATCCAATATGCAGCCTACCTTCTTCCCTTAACCACCCACCCAAACTCCTCCCAATGCTTTTTCTGTGCTTCTCTCTCCTGACCATTATTAGCAGCTGTTCCCAATAACATTTCCCTTCATGACCTCCAGGGACCCACAAGGAAAGCACAGGACATTCCTCTCTTTGACCTGCGCCCCCCTCTTTGCCTTGTAGGGCCCTCCTCAAAACCTCATCTTACATGTGTCCATGATATCACCATCAGCAAATCAGTGTGCGTTAACCCTCCTGCTCTCCTCTGATGCAAAGGCACTCCCAGTGCCTTTATTAACCCCTCTTTTCAAGGCTCCTGCACCCCTGTGATAATTATCCCCCAGGTTTATCTCTAAGAACCTGAAGAACTTGCCCTGCAGATGGGAGAAAACCAAAAGAAGAGAGAGATCTTCATCCCTTTGTTCATCGGACCAGGCCTTGCTGTCTCACTTGTTCTTGTGCAACAAGAACTGCCGGAGCAGCCCTTGTCCAAACACTACATCTGGCCAGCAACTTTCAGGACAAGCTTGATCAGGCAATAGCTTCCACTTCGGACAGTCTTGAGTCTCTTTAACGCCAGATAAACTCCTTAGCAGGAGTTGTTCTCCAAAACCGGAGAGCCCTGGACTTACTGACTGCTGAACAGGGAGGAACTTGCGTTTTGCTGGGGGAAGAATGGTTGCTTCTCTGTTAATGAATCTGGGCTGGTAGAACAAGATGTACACTTGCTTAAAGAGCTCGGGGGGGAACCTCTGGGCACGCTATACACCAAGCATCCCTTCCCCTTGGTACTCTAACCCCTTGGTAGCTTGGCTTCTTCCCCTCTTGGCCCCACACTAGCCATTGGAGCCTTGCTTCTTGTGGCACCCTGCCTCATTCAGTTTCTAAAGCAGCAGATGAGTAGCATTGCAAAGATCACCGCCAATCAGGTCTTGGTTCAGTATCAAACTGTTCCCAACATGGGAGACATTCCGATAACACCTCTCCTTTATAAAAGAAAAAGGGGAATTGTGGGGCAGTGGTCTGTGGCAGGTAGTCTGGCACCCGGTCGAGCACAGGCTTAAATTCTGGGCGTCCATGCGTAGCAATTCTCAGGGGACTGGAAAACTTTTTTTGCCAACGCTCCCGGAAGGCTCTTGTCAAATAGCTATAACCCCCACAGCCCTCTGTAGAGAGGCCTGCCATGTGATATTTGTCACATAGGAGCAACATCAAGCCCTCCCACATGCAGATAAGGTGCCCTTAAACTCTCAGACCAAGCCAATGGGAAGTATCTGTTGTCAGACCCCTGACTCATCCCAAACAGTATATTAGACCATCCCAAACTGTATAGGAGAGATCCCTATCCAGAAGGAATAAAGGTGTGAGAACTACTCCATCATCTGAGAGCTTCTAGCATAAGAGCTGTAACACTGCTGCTTGGGAAGAGGTCTGCTTTCCCCGAACGCTACCAGAAGCTTCGACTGCTAGTCAGCCTCTCCTGGGCTCAGTCCCAGCCTACTCAGCGCAGGGTGGGGGTGGGGGTGGGAGGGTGCAGTGTCTTGGAGCAACTGAGGCAGCAACTGTGGAGACTGAGGTGGAGGAGACTCTGTCCCTGCTGGAGCTCTCCCCTTTGCCTGAACCCTTGAATTTAGCTGGTCCAGAGATCACTGAGAAAAGCTCCCAGCACGCAGGCCCACAAATGCAGTTGCAGATTTTAGCCTAGATATGTTTTCTAATGTTAACTGAGGCAGAGTAGGTAGTCATGTAAAGGTAAGCAGGTAGAGTAAGCTGTGGCTAGACCCACCCTTCTTGTGTTTAGGCAAATGCTGGTAAGCAGAAGAGAAAAGGCTTATACTTCCCCATCCTAGAGTAAAGAGATATGACACAGGCTCATAAATACCATCATCTCTGATGTTGTGGTTTTTATCTATTTCCCCCTTACTTAGGTATGTATGGGAAGGAAAATCAGCAGATGTGTGCACCATGCAAGTGCAGTAGATATGGGAAGGGATAAAGGAGGGACCAAGCACTTGAACTTCACAGTGACATCGCAGATACTCCTTAAAAGTCTGACACATTATTTAGTGGGGTGTTGGTCATCCTAAATCAGTGTGCTCCTAAGTTCTCCTGAGTATATTAAGTGTTTGCTAAATAAATTTATTTAAGCTACTTATATCTCTTGTCTGATTTTTTTCCCAAGAAGACAACAAAGAATATTCTCAGTCATGTAACAAAAAAGTAGGATAGGAATCATATGCTAATATAAAATTTTCTTTCCTTTGCTATCTTTGAGTAAAATCTTCACTGTAGAAAGTTTACCATATATGGACCACTTTTAAAATTCTTTAATGGAGATAAAAATTAACTTATCATCTCTAAAGCAACTTCATAGTTTGTCTGAAAATCACTCATTTGACTGACCAGTAATGCTGTTTGCTTCTGCTATGGGAAACCCTACCTAGAACTGGAACTGGATTCACAACAAAGGAGCCTTATGTTTGAGATAAATATTAATAATGTGGGGAGAAAGTAACGCTGTGAGTGACATGGAATAAAGACAGCTGTTCTCTGAGTTCTAGGAGAGCCACTAATTAGAACACTTGTAAGAATTCTTTCAGGTTTGTTTTTGATGAGTGATGTTGTTTTCTTTTATGACTTTCAGCAAAGTTTATTTTGTAAGGAATAAACATGTTACAAGTAGATGAAAACTAGAGGCATGTTCTTAAATTTTTCTTTAATTCAAATGTTTTCTATAGAGCCTAGGCTGTCCTTGAATGTAAAATCTTCTGTCTCAGCCCCTTAGGTGCTTGTATTTATAGCTCCTTGCTTTTGACAATTGGCTATTATCTCCTTTGGTGTTCAGATATGACTCTAGGTATTTAGTGTTGGATTGTACAAGTTGGTAAATGCCTTAAAGAATATGACATTAAATGAAGAAAAGTCTGTTTTAAGGATGACATTTTCAGGTTTTATCTGTATTTCTAATCCCTCAAATACATTCTTTAGTTAATGGTAAACCAGTTTATTCTAGGGCATTGTGAGATCTTCCTCAATTCTATGCCTTAGCCATCGCTGTATCATCTTTCTGCATTCATTTACTGTGATGGAGTTAAGAGTGAGCAATCACTCTTAACTACTCAATGAGGCTCCTTCTGAAACATTTACCCTGTTAGGTGAGGCTAACACCAAGGTCCCAGTATTACACAGAGTGAATGTTCTACTGTCTCGTTGTGCAAGTTGTGATTTTGTTTCCTTATAATAATTTACAATTGTGTTGGAAATAAGCCATAATGCAATTTTCTCCATTTGATATGAGCAATTTTCAGCAATGTAAGAGCTCTGATTGCAATGTTTTCCTTTGGTTGTTTAATATAAGATGGGATCCCTGCTTAATCAAATCCACAGCTTACCTCAATGAATACAAATGTGTTACATTATCTTTATATAAATGAATGTCAATATATTCCAAAGTAACAACAGTAATTGCCTATTGATAACAGTCAGTTGTTTAAGCCATGGGCTGTAGAAAAAATGTACTTACTTTTTAAATAATCTACAACACTGTGGCTCTTTTAAGATGATACTTTTCTACTTCTCATACAGACTATAATATCATGGAATGGAACTGGCAGACCTTACCAATGGATAATGACACAATATATAAACCACAAAGTAATAAGAATTTTTGGTCTTTTGAAACTGAATGAATGTCATGTATTCTTTAGAAAACTTAATATAAAGATGTCATTGTCTGTGACAGATCTTTAGATGTTGCTCCCATTCTCCAACTAAAGAGAGTAGAAACCAAACCATTGTCCTTACTTTTATAGTACACGGTTTCAGATTTTACATGGAGGCTTATAATGGCAACTCAGTCTGAAAAATTCTCCAGGAAAATCACATTCCCTTTCTTTCTGTCAGAATAAAAAAGGTGGATGTGTAGAATAGCTCACCCTCTCTCACCAATTTTTTTGTGATCTGAGTTTGGACAAATGAGTGACATACCATCACTATCTTGTAAAAAGGATAATATTGGAACTACAGTCAGGTTATGGGAGTTCTGCTGCACATATATATATATTGTCTTACATGGCAGGCTAGACATTAGAATACAATCTCAAAACCATTTTGAGTTATGAAGAAGGGTTGGGAAAGAACTCTCAGTTGGGCAGCTTTAATTTGCCCTTTAGCAAATGCCCTTTTTCTTTATAGTTTTTTGTTTTTTAATTTAAGCACCTCATTATGATTGAATTTAATTGTGAGATATGAATTTTAGCCCCAAGTTGGTATCAGGCAGTTGAATTAACATTTCTTGGCTTTGTTAGTCTTCTCTGAAAAATATAGGATTTGTACTTTGTTCAGGGCTTGCAAACCTTTTATTTACACCACTGGAAATTCTAAGGCTCAGCAGATCTCATATAAAAACAATTACATTTTAAAATTCTGTTCCCTGTGTATAAATTTTAATATTTGAAAGAAATTTTTGTCCCTCATCCTCCTTAGTAAATATGGATATTATTCAATTGTTAAACCACCAAAGATTTTTCTTCATCTTCACACTTAGATTATCTTAGGCATGACAGCACCACAACTATTTTGTTCTTATTTTTCCAAAATATAAGTAGAAGCCATGCTTAATTTGGAAGAATACTAAAGTTACTGTTTCACAGATATTTTGGAGCCAAATAGATCTGTTTTAATACAACTTGAGCCACTTGCTAGTTCTGAGTTCTTGGACAAATTAATCAATTTTCAATTTTCCTCATTTGTAAAATGGATAATATTATTTGGCTCCTAGAAACTTTGGGAGAATTGAATCAGATAAAATATGCACAATGGTTAAGAGAACTTTTGGCTGAATGACACCATCAAAGTCATCACTTTTGTTATATATAGAAATAATTTAGAGAATGGTTTCTTTAATTCATCTTCCAAGTAAGAAAGCAAATTACAAAGAAAAGAAACTGCTTTGCTGTTTGTCAAGAAAAGAGCTATAGATGTTTAAAAGTCTTTTTCAGCTTCTGTTTTCTTTGGCCACCATGGAGTCAGTCTTCTCAATCAAACCATATAGAAAGAAAGAATGATGCTCACTTAGAAAAGAAGTAGCTACAGTCATAAAGTGAAGGAAGTTGAAAACATTTAATCTGGCCCAAATCTATTTATACTTCCTTCTCTCTGCATTAAGTAGCTAACTTTGTTAAGCATTTGTTTTTGCTTGTAACATCATTTCATCAAATCTTCTTATTCCTGTGAGGTAGCTAGCTTTATTACCACTTTATAAAAGAGGAGATCCAGACACAGAGAAATTAATTTGTTTAAGGTTTAAGAAATAGTTGGCTAAAGATTCGAAATGGAAGTTTATCCTCACAGCCCAAACTACTTAATTTTATACTCTACTGTTTAAGAAATAGTTGGCTAAAGATTAGAAATGGAAGTTTATACTCACAGCCCAGACTACTTAATTTTATACCCTACTGTATCTGGGGTTTGAGTTATTTCTTCACCTTGGAAGAACAATAAGAAAAAAAAATAGAAAAGAACTAGACAAGGAAAGAAAGAATCGAGATCCCCATTAGGCTTTGTAGTACCAACAGAAACATTGACAGCTACAAACTACGTTTCAGATTTGTATATTTTCAGCAGTGGAAAGTGAAATTATCATGCTCAATGTATTGTTTAATATCTGCTGTATAACCTTGTTATTAGTAATCCCTACTCTTTGTTGCCTGTGGACTTGCTTTGGACAATGGGATTTCAGTAGATGTGATATAAGTAATGCAAAAACTTGGAACATATTGTTCAGTTGGGCATTTTCTATGGTCTTTCTGTATTTTCCTCTGAAAAAGATTTGCCTTGAGTAACCACTTGAGGAGCAAAATTGGACACCCCCAGCAACTGAGATCCATTTTCAGCAAACTGCATCCAAACTCAGTTAATACAGTATGTGAAACTCATAGGTATTATCGTATGTTATCAATGTTTTGTTTAGTTTCAATACAGAGTAATAGCTGAGTACAATTATGATTTCATCCATATAAATGGAGAGATATTATACACATCAATAAGATACTGCAATTTTTTCAAATAGCAATGTTCTACTTCCAAATATATCATTAAAAAAATCTTATAACAGACTCACTGCCCAAAATTTATATTAGTAAACCATCCATTAAGTTTAAAAAATGGTGTGTTTAGCAGTGAGTTATTGGGTAGTAACTTGAGAGTGAGTGGAAACTAGTACAAACCAAAAAGATGGCCCATTTATGAGGCTGAATAGGGTGTAACACTTGTGCACACAATATTAAAACCACAAATGATAATTAAAGAGAGTAGAAAATACTGCAAAGATAATTAATTATTTCAATTTGAGTGGTCTAAATATAAGAAATTGGTAGAAATAGTCCAGGGTATCTTTTCTGTTGGTATTTTAATTCACTGACCATCTTTAAACTTTGGTATTGTAGAAATTATTGCTCAGGGAATCAGAGGTTGGATATCCTTTGTCTCTTTAGAAAAAAGTGTTGGTGAAAAACTTTATTTAAGGTTTGTCTTGAAATTTACTCTGCAAATTCAACCGAGGATTGTCTCATTACCTCATTCTGTAATTATACATCCATGCAGCAGTTATTTATGTGCTTGTTTAGGAAAAAAATGTCACTGAAAGTTCAAGTTGATTTTAACATCTTTGCCTCCTTCAGGCTTGGTGTGCATATTGCACTAGAGATAAGGATATTCATTTCATCCTTTGTGCTTTTTCCATTGTTTGTTTTTTGCTTTTGCCCTGGTGGAGGAAAAAAAAATCTTCACAGCTTCTTTTCTGTGTTATGTTTCCAGTGTGGAGGAGAGCAAATTTGTCTTACATAAAGATGCGAATGAAATGGATAGGTCAGATGTTTAGTTAAGGAATAAATTAAGTTAGACAGATGATGGGGTTGACTGTCTCCTTGGAGAGCAAATGTATCTCACAGCCAAACTGAACGTTTTTCTTCTCAGATGTGGAATTCTTGCTTGGCCCCAAAGCGTCAGAGGTCTAAAATCCACAATATTAAAGTGACTGAAAAGAATTCTGCACTTAATGACTTTGAGCTGGAAGGGTGGAGATGAAATGCAACAAGATCTATGTATAAGTGAGGAGTAGAAAGAACATTGTGGGTGATACTGTAAGAGAAATATTTAGTGGTCATGGATATCATTGTCTGTCTCTGGGCCAGTACCTCTCCACTGTGCCTGGGTTTACCTGGATTTCTCAGGAAAAAAAAGTGCTTTTGTCTCACTCTCAACCACACTGATGAACTTAGCCTGGGTTATGGGGATTTTTCAGAATTCCATAGATGATTTTAATTTGCAACTACAATTGACTACTGATGTTCCTGACATCTGTGTACAAAGTTTCTACTCTCAATGTGTATGTGAATCACTATATGGTTAAAAAATGCCATATACTGTACTCTAGTCCTTTGACATTTCAGTTAAGATGATCTGGGATGGAACTACATGTTTTTGAAGCTTCTCAGGTGTTCCCGTGTGAAAATAGGCATTCCAGAATATTGGCAAGGCTCAATCTGATGCTCTAGAGTACAGGATGCTGCATGTGGCAGAAGAAAGAAAGATAGACATGGTGCCTTTTCTGAGAAGACCATGTTCCATTCACAGTGATACAGCATTTGAATGCACAAGAAAAAAGGACACAGAATCTCAGTAGTGGTGTCTTATCTCGATTCACAGGTTCCATGAGCCTGGGACTACAGAAAATAGTGTAGAATTACAGACCAGCTTCTGGATTGCATTCTTTTCCAGAAGAACTGACCATGTGGAAATTTGCCTTTGGGAATTTTGTTTTATCACAAATAAAAATACAAGATACCAAGGGATATTTGAATCGTAGATAAAGAACAAATACTTTTTATGAGGAATGTATCCCGCATGATTCGAATATATTTGTATTAAATAATATGTCATTTGGTAGAAATGGAAACTCAATTGGGACTCTGCATTTTATTTGAGAAATCCTAGAAAGCTAGAATTTATTGAATTCACAAAGGACAGTGTGATCTTGGTGCTGTATTTTAACTGCATAGAGCATCCACCATGAGCAAAAGAGGATAAGTCCTGAGGGACAATCTAATTATCTAAGACTGTTTTTCTTCCTTTTTAAGACTTTAGACTCTACTACTAATACAGTAAGAGGGTGGGTGGGAGGGAGAGAATTTGTCTGCAAGCAGTAACATTTCCAAATGTCTCTTGGTACAATTAAATTAATTTGTCAGTTGTCATCTAACATGTCCCAGTAGAAATCCAGGTGAAAACTAAAGGCAAAATGTAGAAAATAATGTTTCAGTTCATTTAAAATTCTATTTTTGAATTATGATTATATTTTCTCTCAGAAGATGTTACTTTAGGTTGCAGAAAAAGCCTATGGTATTCTTTAAAAGCTTAATCTGAAAATTCCAACTTTTAGCTCAACTCAATTGAGTTAAACTTGGGGCCTTTTATTTTATAGGATCTTCATTTTATAGCTTTAATAGAGGGATAAAACTAGTGAACATAAGAATGTGTGAGTAAGAACGTAAGAATGAGAGTATCAGGTTGATGATTTGATTTTGGAGATCTTTGAGATGGCTGAGCAGGTGAAGATGTCTACTATCAAGGATTCTTAGTAAGTTGTCCTCTGATCTTCACATTCATTCACTGTTAGGTTTGCTCTTGAACACACACACACACACACACAAACACACACACACACAAACACTGCCACTATATATATATATATATATATATATATATTAATATAATATGTTAATATATAGTTTTTGATCTAAAAAGCATTTGAAACACTGCAAAATTGTCCTATTTTAACTCTGAAGGTAAAATGAAAATATTTTTTCAGAGAAATTCTTTGATTCAAACATTGAGAACCATCCTGTTTTTAGTGGTGGAATAAAACTGATTCTAGTTAAAAGTAGACAAAAGAATTAATATATCAAAACTCACTGATGAATCTGAAGAATATATGACAATTGGATATTAGTTAATCCATGAATTACTTTTCTAATGTTTTTAAAAAAGATATATTTAGTTAATTTTTCAGTTCAGAACTCCTGAAAGTATGAACAAAAATATGACCTTGAAAAATGTGCAGAGAATAGAGTCTTTGTAAGAAATTGAAGGTCTATGGACCACAGGTGTTGGCTGAATTTCTTCTAAGTGAAGGTCATGACTTCTGAAGATGCAGAAGGAACTGCAAAGTGAACAGCTGGCTCTGTAGATGGTGTCAAGGAACAGAATTTAGTCTTCTGGACCATGAGTCGTGATTCTAAACTATTGCTCCTGGCAGAAGAAAGCGTACTCTAATGAAGAGTGGGAAAGAACACACTTGGCAGAAGATCTGCTGACCAGAACAAGAAGGTATTGATATATGAGAGGGGTAGGAAAAAGGACCAAACAAGCTGTTAAATTATACCCCATGGAGGAAAACAAGCTGACTTAGGAAAAGTAAAAAGGGTGTGAGAGTCATAAGGAAATCAAGGTGGATAACAGGAGAGAGGGTGAAAGAACAATATTTGTGGCTTTATGGATGCATATATACACTCACTTGGCACAGATACAATATCATATAAAGTAAGTGATATCTGAAAGGCTCCATTGTGCCTTGGTGGAATAAGAACTGTGCTGGGAGGGTCTGAAATCCTAGTTGCTCCTGAAATCCCAGTTTGTTGCTGTCATTAGCAAAGATGCTATACACCAGAGATCCATAGGAGTGGAAATTTGCTGGTAAGAGAATGATACGGGGAGGGGGAGGAGGTGTGATTTTTATCAAATATTAAAAATACTTTTATTTTAAAAGGATATTTCTCAAGGAAAATGAAGTTGGATTTTGCCTTTTCTTTCTACTTAGGCTGTGAATTAACCACACATAAAATGAATAAAAAGAGAAAAATAAATAAATAAATACGGCATGAGAGGAGAGAAAAAAGCAAACAAGAACACAGCTGAAGAAGCCTGTATCTCTGGGATAGAGCATACGTAGTGGCGGGAGAGATAATAATGATCCAAGCTAATGACAGCTAGGAGCATAGTGAAAGTGGACAGATTTGTAATTGGGCAGCATCTGGCATTTCAGTGTCCACATGATTCCAAATGTTCGCTGTGGGCCTGATCTCTACGTGGAAAGCTCACATGGCAGAGTTGTAACTCTTATTTTCTCTTAGCTGAAGTTCATGTTTATTCTGCATCCCTTTGCCTTTTCCAGCAGAAGAAAATGTAGTCTGGTTTCTTCCTGAAAAGGACTGTCATGTCACAGTGCTGATTTCTGAGTCCTTTTGGGTAGAAATGGAATTCAAAGCAGCCAGTGCCAGTCATTTGGAGCTTGCAAGTCAGTGGCCTCCAGGGTATTACAACCTCCCTCACATTAGGGCTTTGCTACAACAGGCATCACTTTCCTTTCTTCTTCTTCTTTTTGACATGCACAACCCTCCAGTCAGGACCTGTACTTACTTTGTTGTCTCTTCATTTGGTGCTATAATTGTGTTTTGATTATAGTCCTTGTGTGGATGGCTAGTATCCCTGCACCACAATCACATTCTTTCTGCCTTCCAGATTTCTATCTGTCTGAATAATAAGTAGGGTTACTTTTAACATTTCTCGCCAGCTTTGGGTAGTTTGCTAGGTTTCCAGTACTATGGTTTCTCTCTTGCTGAGCAGATCTGGAGTCTAATTAGTGTGCTGTTGGCTGCTCCCAAGGTATGTATGCCATCAGGGATATGAAAGTCTTGGATCTCATTGGAGAATGTACAACTGACGATTTACTATAACTGCATACTTCCTAACTGCATTGTAAATGTTTGTCATCACTCACAAAGAAACTTCTTTTTGCAATAGGTGGAAACAATTATAGAAAACCAGGACCAATCAAAATACGGAGTTGTGAAAGGTAGTCCCAACTGATAAACCTATAATACCACTCCTGCACTGTAAGCAGACACTGGTACCTCTGGAGGATCTTGAACTCTTAGACTGTAAGAACATTAACTTACCTCCAATGAAACCCACCTTGTAGTCTATCTCCTTGTGTGTTAGGTTTTCAACATATGATTTTTATGCAGACTACAACTACTTTCTCTCTCTTTTTTAAAAATAGCACTAGTTTATCACATTTCTATCCCAAATATCAGCTTTAGGATTAAGTTTCTTTAGACATTAAAGCCATCAAATGGACTTTTATAAAAGTATCTTCCTTAATTGTATCAAGGCTGAATGGGAAGCTGCAAGTGTATGAGGTCTCTATGTAGAAAAATAGATAAGTCTTTAGTACTTGAGGATATCCTTTGTGTTAGGAGTACATTCCTCAAGTTCAATTATTGATGGTATTTAGAGATGACTTTTTGCAAATAATTAGGGTTAGATAAAATCATCACTGTAGTTTCTTTATGCAGAGATAGGTCATATTATAGAACCAGAAACAAGATCTAGTATGTACCTGTTCTTTTGTAAATTATGTAATATTTTCTTCCATATTTTTTACAATAAAGAGATCCTTGCTAGATGTAAGTATCTCATGTTTGGTATTTCCAGCTTCCAGAATAGAAAATATGTATTTTTCTCTGTCATTTGCCCAGTATGTAATATTTTAGTACAGTTATGGAAAACAGGCTAATACATGGTTTTATATACCATGACATAAGTATTTTTTTAAAAAAAATGTTGACAAAACTTACTTAATTAAAAATTTCTAATTTACTACACAAACATAATTCTTGGTTGTTAGGCTACTTTTCTTTCTCCTTGTTTGTTTTCCTCTCCCTTCAGCTCTGTCCTCTCCTGATGTTCCTATTCCCCACAAATGCTTCCTCTTTTATCTTCATGTTTTCTTAAAACAAAACTAAACTGGATTGTGTATATGAAAGAAAACATGATAATTTGCCTTTTTGAGCCTAGTTTATGTAACTTTCATTTTTTGCGTATGAAATTTTGTTCTTTTTGCCTAAATAAAAGTCCATTGTGTTGCCATATTTTCTTTATCCAGTACATGTGTACATTAATTCCAGTTGGGTTTTCATTCTGGAATTTATATTCAGGTAAAAAGTCTTTATAAGTGTGCCTGTCTATCACATATACATTTCTAAAAAGGCATATAAAACTGATAAATGAAATAAGCCCTGTAAAACTTTCTTCCATGATTTTTCCTTTATAATATTAATCTTTGTCATTTTTGTTTTCTTCATTTTCACAACAGAACTGGTAATTTTTTGTATTTATTTAAAGGTACTTCATAAGGACTAGTTGTTCATAAATATTTAAATCCAGACAATTGGTAAATCCTCAATGCTCATCATCAGTTAAGCTTGCATTTTAGAAACTAGAGTCAGAAACATGGGGTTGTACTTTAGCGGCTGTTGGGACAAAGTAAAGTACTTCATTTCTTCATTGATGTCCCTTCAGCACTGCGAAGAATATTTGGCACATGGTAAACATTCAATAGGCTCCTGATTGAGCCATACATGATGGCACCTACTTCTAATCTACACATGGTAGGCAGAACCAGGTATCTCTGAATGAGTTGAGGCTAACATAGTCTCCATAGCAAGCTCCAGACCAACTAAAGTGACATAGGGAGACCCTGTCTCAAAAAATAAATTTCATAACTAAAGGCATTTCTTTATCTATTTTAATTTTCAAAAAGTTGTGTTTTATTTTCTTTCCTAAAAAAATGAAATTGAGCCAGAAAGAGATCCTCTGGAGGAACAACATCATTATGGAAACAGGTAAGGGAGATGCTTAGTTAACATTGGGGTTTTTAATGTGATTTAGTAATCTCTGACATAATTAAAGGGATATTAATGGGCTAAAGAAGATTATAAATTCTGTGAAGAAGGCTAACTGCTTGCCTTCATACAAAGTACGTTGTGACTTTTCTGGTCCCAGTGGTCTGCAGTTGTTGCTGAAGCAGAACAATTTCTGTGTAGAAATAGAGAAGGGTTGACAGCAATACCTATAAGTAAAGGAGCATACCACAGAGAATTCTATCATCCAGGAATTCTAGTCATACTAAGAAGGAGGTGAAGATAGCCATGGTGTAGAGGTCTTCCAAAAAAGCCTCTGAAGCATGTTGTGAATTTCATTGTCAGTGATTTGGTCCTTTCTTGTGGGATCTATGGAGGAATATAAAGATCATGAGATTTTTGTTTTTCTAACCAAACTTTTGATTAAAAAAAGTATGACAGTTGGGTTTCTAGGTATGTACAACATAAATTGATTATGGCTAAAAATAGATGTAGTGTAGGAGGTTATGGAGCTCCTGTCAACTTTACAAAGAAGAGAGAAAGCTAGAAATAGGCAGGAGCTAACAGGAAGCAGAAGACCATAGTCAAGAAATTCCCACAGGAACTAGCTAACCTCAGACTCCAAGTGAGATGAGTGACAGAAGAAATAGATTTCGAGATTTGGGAACTGAAACACAAAGCACAAAACATATAAGATTTTTATTACTCTAAAGTAGTCTAGGGCCGTAATAACTTCAATAGATTATGTAAGATTTTTTTCATTTAAAAATAATTGACTGAAATAAGATGATATCCTAGAAATCAAAGTAATATGTACTGTTGTCACTAGTGTAATGTATAAATGTGTGAAGTGAAAAGTAAAAACTGCTCAGTAAAATCGAAAAGGGTAGTAGAGACAGATGTTTCTGTCAAAACTTGGAACTATATCTTTCAGGACGTGTGATGTCACACACAATGGCTGTAAGCATGTGCTGCTCTGTAAGCTGCTTTCATTCAAGAACGGATTATACACTGGTTCAGTATGCATTGTTCTAGAATATCTTATAAAGGCACACAGCTTTGAAAAAAATCACAAATTATTCCATCAACTCACAATTGATGATTAATCAGCTTGTTTCCAATTACAGTTTCATCAAATGATTCAGTAAACATTTTTTCCTCATTTTTGGGGGCCTGTGTATATTTCTACAGGCTAAATCCCTAGATGCAGAATAATAGGACAGAAGAAGAAAGGGCATTTAAAACTGTACAGTTATTACCAGTTGCCCTTATTAGAAGGTTGGCCACTTTACCATAACACCAATAGAGTGTGAGGACCAAAAACCGGAAGCTTGGAGCTTTAGTTTTCTGAGATGCCCAAGTAGATTGGTCAAAGTGTGATAAGTGTCCCCCTATAGATATCTGAAAGCAGAAGAATAAGGTCTAATATTTTCTATATTCTAGATGTTTTCTAAAGCTTCTGTTAATATCATATATTAAAAATCATTGAAAAAGTGACACTGAAGTATAGGTTAAGAGGCCAAATTCTAGAAATCAAATAATTGGATAACCACTGCTATCAAGTCAGCCTAGCATTTTCATTCTCAAAATAACTTTGTGGTTTAGGATGTTCTTCTTCTTACAGTGAACTTAAAAGTATGTTTTAATCTTGCCTCATTTCCTAAAACAATAAAAGTGTTTGAAAATTACAAATAACCATTGAAGTGTTATTGTATGTCATAAATAATATGTGAGTTGAAAGTTTCATGTGTAGTAACAAAGTGAAATATAAAACCATTGTTTAACAAATTATCAGAAATTAAACCTTTTCTCATTTATTTATTTGTTTGTTTATTCACTTTGCATCCAGCTAGTAATTCCCCACCCTCTTTTCCTCCCTGTTCGACCCTCCTAACTCCTTTCCCCATTCCCTCCTCTTCTCTTCTTCAGAGAAAGGGAGCCCTCCTCCTTCTGCCTCCTTATACCAAGCATCCCTGTCACATCAAGTTGCATCAGGACTAATGGAATCTTTTCCCACTGAGTCCAGACAAAGCAGACCTACTACAATAAAAAGAACCAAAGGCGGCAACAAAGTCAGAATCAGAGACAGCCCTTGCTCCAATTTTTAGGGGACCCACATGAAGAGTAAGCTGCACATATGCTACACATATGCAGAGGGCCTAGGTCTAGTCCATGCATACTCTTTGGTTGGTGGTTCAGTCTCTGTGAGACCCCATGTGCCTAGATTAGTTGGTCTGATAGCCTTCTTGTTGCTGTCCTTGACCCATCTGGCTCCTCCAATGCTTCCATGACTCTTCCCCAAGAGTGCCACCTAACATTTGGCTGTGGGTCTCTCCATCTGTTTCCATCAGCTGCTGGATGCAACCTCCCAGATGACAGGCTAGGCTCCTGTCTACAAGCATAGCAGGGTATCATGAATAGTGTCAGGTTTGGCTCTCTCCCAAAGGATTTGTCTCAAGTTGGGCCAGCCATTGGTTGACAATTTCCTCAATATTTGATTCATGTTTATACTGAGAAACTTGTAGGCAGGGAAAATGTTGGGTTGAAGATTTTTAGGGGTGGTTTGTTGTCCCCCTCCCTCCTCTGGA
Source organism: Rhynchomys soricoides (assembly GCA_019843965.1). Taxonomy (NCBI): domain Eukaryota; kingdom Metazoa; phylum Chordata; class Mammalia; order Rodentia; family Muridae; genus Rhynchomys; species Rhynchomys soricoides. Next base: position 1,986,708 of record JADRCH010000252.1, on the reverse strand, counting down.
AATTCTGTCTAGCTATAGGAGATAATCACTTTGGGCTCCATATCCCTTGCTGCTAGGAGTCTCAGCTAATGTCACCCCATATCCACCCAGAAGCCTTCCCTGTCTCAGGTTTCTGGATTGCCCCAGAGATGCCCACCCCCACTGATTTCCATTCTTTCTTCCAGTTCTCTCACTCCACCTTCACTCTCCCCAACCTGATCCCCAACCCAGTTCCACTCTCCATCCCCTCTCCCACCCAGTTTCCTTTATCCATTTCCAATGTTTATTTTACTTCCCCTTCTGAGATTCAAGCATCCTCCTTTGGGTCCTTCTTATTTCTTAGCCTCCTTGGGTTTGTGGATTATATCATAGTTATCCAGTACTTTATGGCTAATATCTACTTATAAGTAAGTACATACCATGTACATATTTCTGGGCTTGGGTTAAGTCACTCAGGATGATAATTTATAGTTCCATCCATTTGCCTACAAATTTCATGTTCTTGTTTTTCATAGCTGCATAACATTCCTTTGTGTTTTCTTTATCCATTCTTTGGTTGAGGGGCATCTGGATTGTTTCTAGTTTCTGGTTATTACAAATAATGCTGCCATGAATGTAGTTGAACAAGTGTCTTTGTGGTGTGGAACATCCTTTGGGTATATGCCCAGGAATGGTATAGCTGGATCTGGAGGTAGAACTATTCTAAATTTTCTGAGAAACTGTCAGATTGATTCTAAAGTGGTTATGCAAGTTTTCATTCCCACCAGCAATGGAAGTGTAATCCCCTTGCTCCATATCCTCAACAGCATGTTCTGTCAATTGAATTTTTGATCTTAGCCATTTTGACAGCTATAAGACAGAATCTCAGAGTCATTTTGATTTGCATTTTCCTGATGACTAGGGCAGTTGAACATTTCTATAAGTGCTTCTTGGCCATTACAGATTCCTCTGTTGGGAATCTGCTTAGCTCTGTACCCCATTTCTTAATTGGCTTTTTTGGTATGTTGGTGTTTAATTTCTTGAGTTCTTTATATATTTGGATATTAGTTCTCTGTTGAATGTAGTGTTGGTGAAGATCTTTTCTCATTCTGTGGGTTGCTGTTTTGTCCTATGGACAGTATCCTTTCACTTACAGAAGCTTTTCAGTTTAATGAGGTCCAATTTATTGATTGTTGATCTTAGTGCCTGAGTTGGAGTTCAGTTCAGGAAGTTGTCTCCTGTGCCAATGCATCCAAGGCTATTCCCTACTTTCTCTGTTATTAGGTTTAATCTATCCAGTTTTATATTGAGGTCTTTGATCCACCTAGACTTGAGTTTTGTGCAATGTGGTAAATATGGATCTATTTGCATTCTTCAACATGTCAAAATCCAGTTAGACCAGCATCATTTGTTGAAGATGTTCTCCCATTTCCACTGTATAGTTTTGGATTCTTTGTCAAATATCAAATATCCATGGGAGTGTGAATTTGTTTTGGGGTATTTATTTCAATTCCCTTGACCAAAACCTGTCTGTCTCTGTACAAATACCATGAGTTTTTTATTACCCTTGGTCTGTAGTATACCTTAAAATCAGGAATGGTGATACCTACAGAAGTTATTTTAAACTATTAAACTTCTAATTTTTTTAAATTGGATATTTTCTTTATTTACATTTAAAATGTTATCCTCTTTCCTGGTTTCCCCCTCCCAGAAACTCCCTATCCCTTCCCCCTCCCCCTGTTTCTATGAGGGTGTTCCCCCATCCACCCACCTATTCTTGCCTCCCCGTTGTCGATCCCCCTACACTGGGGCATCTATTGAGCCTTCATAGGACCAAAGACCTCTACTCTCATTGATACCTGACAAGGCCATCTTCTGCTGTATATGTAGCTGGAGCCATGTGTATTCTTGGGTTGGTGGCTTAGTCCCTGGGAGCTTTGGGGAGTCTGCTTGGTTGGTATTGTTGTTCTTACTATGGGGTTTCAAACCCCTTCAGCTCCTTCAGTCCTTTCTCTAATTCCTCCATTGGGGGCCCTGAGCTCAGATCAATGGTTGGCTGTGGCCATTTGCCTCTGTATTTGTAGGGCTCTGGCGGGGCCTCTCAGGAGACAGCTATATCAGGCTCCTTTCAGCAAGCATTTCTCATCATCCACAATAGTGTCTACATTTGGATAAGGGATGAATACCCAGGTGGGAAAGACTCTGGATGGCTTTTCCTTCAGTCTCTGCTCTACATTTTGTCTCCATATTTTCTCCTGTGAATATTTTCTTCCCTTTTCTAAGAAGGACCGAAGCACCCACACTTTGGTCTTCCACCTTCTTGAGCTTCATGTGGTCTGTGAATTTTATCGTGGGTATTCAGAACTTTGGGGGCAATATCCACTTATCAGTGAGTGCATACCATATGTGTTCTTTTGTGATTGTGTTACCTCACTCAGGATATTTTCATCTCTGAGATTCCACCTCACACCAGTCAGAATGGCTAAGATCAAAAACTCAGGTGAGAGCAGATGCTGGCAAGGATGTGGAGAAAGAGGAACACTGCTCCATTGTTGGTGGGATTGTGAGTTGGTACAACCACTCTGGAAATCAGTCTGGTGGTTCCTGAGAAAATTAGACATAGCTATATCACTCCTGGGCATATACTCAAAAGATTCCCCAACAAATAACAAGGACTCATGCTCCTCTATGTTCATAGCAGCCTTATTTATAATAGCCAGAAGTTGGAAGGAACCCAGATGTCCTTCTACAGAGGAATGGATATACAAAATATGGTACATTTACACAGTGCAGTACTATTCAACTATTACACATGGTGAATTCACGAAATTCTTAGCCAAATGGATGGAACTAGAAAATATCATCTTGAGTGAGTTAACTTCTAAACTTTTAAACCTAAACTTAAAACATTAAGAATGTTTTAGCTATCCTGGTTTTTTAATTTTTCCATATGAAGTTGAGAATTCCTCTTTTGTACTCTGTAAAGAATTGTGTTGGAATTATAATGGGAATCACATTTGGTAAGATGGCCAGTTTTACTATGCTAATCCCCACTGATCCATGAGCATGGGAGACCTTTCTATCTTCTGATATCTTCTTCAATTTATTTCTTCAGAGACTTGATATTCTTGTAATACAGATCTTTCACTTGCTTGGTTAGAGTTAAACCAAGATATTTTTTATTATTTTTGGTTATTGTGAAGGATATTGTTTCCCTAATTTCTTTTCCAGCCTATTTTCTGTTTGTGTAAAGGAGGGCTAATTGATTGTTTTTTGAGTTAATTTTGTATCCAGCCTCTTTGCTGAAGGTGTTTATCAGCTGTAGGAGTTCTTTAGTAGAATTTTTGGGGTCACTTACATATACTATCATATCATCTGTGAATAGAGATACTTTTTACTTATTTCTTTTCAATTTATATCCCCTTGATCTCCTTTAGTTGTCTTATGATAGCTCTAGCTAGAACTTCATGTAATATATTGAATAGATAGATAGAGGGTAGGCAGTCTTGTCTTGCCCCTGATTTTAGTGGAATTGCTTTAAGTTTCTCTCTATTTAATTTGATGTTGGTTATCAGCTTGTGTTTAGGTATGTGCCTTGTATCCTTGATGCTCCAAGACTTTTATCATGAAGAAGTATTGGATTTTGTCAAAGGCTTTTTCAGCAACTATTGAGATGATCATATGATTTTTTCTTTCAATTTATTTATATGACATATTACATTGATAGATTGATTTTATTTATTTATTCATTCATTCATTTAAAACTCCAGATTTTATTCCCCACCTGGTACACCCTCCAACTGTTCCACATCCCATACCTCCTCCCCTCCCTCAGGTCTCCATGGGGATGTCCCCACCCCTGACCCCACCCTACTAGACCTCTAAATTCCCTGGGGCCTCCAGTCTCTTGAGGGTTGGGTGCATCCTCTCTGACTAAACCCAGACTGGGCAGTCCTCCACTGCATATGTGCCAGGGCCCCTGTATCAGCTGGCATATGCTACCTAGTAGGTGTTCCAGTATCTGAGAGATCTTCCGGGTCCAGGTTAACTGAGACTGCCGGTCCTCCCAAAGGGCTGCTCTCCTCCCCAGCCTCTTCCAGCTTTCCCCCAGTTCAACCACAGGGGTCAGAAGCATCTGTCTATTGGTTGAGTGCAAATATCTGCATCTGATTCTTTCAGCTGCTTGTTGAGGCTTTTGGAGGGCAGACATGATAGGTCCCTTTTTGTGACCACATCCTCCATAACTGTGTCAGGCCTTGGGGCCTCCCCTTGAGCTGGATCCCACTTTGGGCCTGTTGCTGGACCATCTTTTCCTCAGGCTCTTCTCTATTTCCATCCCTGCAGTTCTTTCAGACAGGAACAATTATGAGTCAGAGTTTTGACTGTGGGATGGCAACTCCATCCCTCACTTGATGTCCTGTCTTTCTGTTGGAAGTGGACTCTAAAAGTTCCCTCTTCCCAGTGTAGGGCATTTCATCTAAGGTCCCTCTCTGAGTCCTGAGAATCTCTCACCTCACAGGCCTCTGGTACATTCTGGAGGGTCCCCCAAACTCCTACGTCCCGAGGTTACCTGTTAAGGGAAACAGGCAACATTGATAGATTTTCATATGTTGAACCATCCCTGCATCCCTGGATGAAGCCTACTTGATCATGATAAGTGATGTTTCTGTTTGGTTCTTGGATTCAGTTTTCAAATATTTTTTGAGTATTTTTGCATCAATGATCATAAGAGAAATTGGTCTGAAATTTCTTTGTTGAATGTTTGTGTGGTTTAGGTATCAAGGTAATTGTGGCCTCATGGAATGAATTTTGAAGTGTTCCTTTTGTTTGCATTTTGTGGAACAGTTTGAGAAATATTGGTATTAGCTCTTCTTTGAAACTCTGATAGAATTCTGAGCTAAAATCATCTGGCCCTGGTCTTTTTTCAGTTACAAGGCTTTTAATGACTCCTTTTATTTTCTTAGGGGTTATAAGACTATTTAAATTTTTTACCTGATCTTGATTTAACTTTGATAAGTGAAATCTCCATTTTGTTTAGCATTTCCAATTTTGTGGAGTATAGGCTTTTCAGGTAAGACCTAATAATTCTTTGGATTTCCTCAGTTTCTGTTGTGGTGCTCCTCTTCATTTCTGATGTTGTTAATTTGGATACTGTCTCTGCCTTTCAGTTAGTTTGGCTAAGAGTTTGTCTATCTCATTGATTTTCTCAAAGAACCAGTTTTTGGTTTTGTTGATTCTTTGTATTGTTCTCGTTGCTTCTAACTGATTGATTTCAGTCCTGAGTTTTATTATTTCCTGTTGTATACTCCTCTTGGGTGTGTTTGCTTCCTCTTTTTTTCTTTAGAGCTTCTAGGTGTGCTTTTAAATTCTAGTATGAGATCTCTCCAACTTCTTTATGAAGGCACTTTGTGCGATGGACTTTCCTCTTGGCACTGCTTTCATTATGCCCCATAAATTTGGATAGGTTGTGCCTTCATTTTCATTGAATTCTAGATAAGTCTTTAATTTCTTCTATGACCCAGTGGTCACTGAGTAGAGAGCTGTTTGGTTTCCATGAATTTGTAGGTTTTTTATGTCATTTCTGTTGTTCTTAAAGTCCAGCTTTAATCCATAGTCGTATAGGATGAAATTTCAAAGTAGTTTTGTATTGTATTTCCCTGATGGATAAATATATTTAAGTGTTTCCTAGCCATTTTGTTTTCCTCTAATGACAAATCTCTGTTTAGATTCATACTTCATTTTTAAATTGAATTATTTGGTTTTTTGATAATCTAGTTTTTTTAAGTTCTTAATATATTCTAGATTTTGCTCTCTGTTAGATGTGGAGTTGGTGAATTTTTTCCCCATTCTGTAGGTTGTCCTTTATTCAAGTGACAGAACCTTTCACCTTACTGAAGGATTTCAATTTTGTGAGGTCCCATTTATTAATTGTTTGTTTTAATGCCTGCACTATTGGTGTTCTGTTTAGATAGTTTTCTTCTGTACTGATATGTTACAGGCTGTTTCCTACTTTCTCTTCAGTATGTCTGATTTCAGGTTGAGATCTTTCATCTGCTTGTATTTGAGTTTTATGCAGATTGATAAATGTGGATTTATTTGCATTCTTTTACATACAGACGTCCAGTTTGGCCAACACTATTTGTTGAAGATGCTGTCTTTTTTATAGTGTATATTTCTGAATTCTTTATAAACTTCTGATGTCCATATGGATTTCTGTCTGGATCTTTGATTCAATTCTATTGATTCCATTGTGTCTATTTTTACATCAATACCATGAGGTTTTCATTACTATATTTTTGTAGTACAACTTGAAACCAGGGGATGATAATATCTCCATCAGTTTTACTGTTCAGGATTGTTTTAGCATTCGTGGGTTTTGTGATGTTCCCTATGAAGTTGAGAATTGTCTTTTCAATTTCTGTAAAGAAATGCCTTGTAATTTTGATGGCGAGTGAATTGAAACTGTACATAGCTTTTGGTAGGATGCCATTTTTGCTCTGTTAATCCTACTAATCCATGAGCTTGGGAGATTGTTCCATGTTTTGGTATTCTTCAATTTCTTTCTTCAAAGACTTGTTTTAAATCATACAAGTCTTATACTTGCTTGGATAGAGTTACCTCAAGATGCTATATTATTTGAGGCTATTATTAAGGGTGTTCTTTCTCTGATTTCTCAGTATGTTTAAATTTGTATATAGAAGGGGTACTGAACTTTTTTTTTTTTTTTATTTATCTTGCATCTAGCCACTTTGCTTAAAGTGTTTAATGGTGTGGAAGTTCCTTGGTGGAATTTTGGGGTCACTTTTGTATACTATCATATCATCTATGAATAGAGATACATTTGACTTCTTTTTTTCCATTTTGTATCTTCTTGATCTCTTTTAGTTTTCGTATTGTTCTAGCTAGAACTTCAAGCATTATGTTGAATAGATATAAATAGAGTTTGCAACCTTGTTTTAGTCCTGATTTTATTGGAATTGCTTTGAGCTTTTCTCCATTTAATTTGATGTTGGTTATAGGCTCACTATAAATTTCCTTTATTATGTTTTTGTATGTTTCTTGCATCCTTAATCTTTCTTGAACTTGTATTATGAAGGGGTGTTGTATTTTTTCAAAAGCTTTTTTGACATAATGAGATGATCATTTCTCCCCTTTCATTTTATTTATGGTGAACTACACTGACTGATTTTCATATGTTGAACCATCCCTGCATCTCTGGAATAAAGCCTACTTGATCATGGTAGGTGATCTTTTTGCTGTGTTTTTGGATTTTGTTTGTAAGTATTTTATTGACTATTTTTGTATATATATTCAAAAGGGAAGTTGGTATATAATTTTGTTTTGTTGTTGTTGTTGTTGAGTCTGTGGTTTGAATATCAGGGTAACTGTAGACTCATAAAATGAATTTGGCAATGTTCTTTTGGCTTCTATTCTATGGAATAATTTGAGGCGTATTGGCCTTAACTCCTGTGAAAGTCTGGTAGAATTCTACATTAAAACCATTTGGCACTGATTTCTCTCTCTCTCTCTCTCTCTGTTTTGGTTGGTTGGTTTACAGACTTTTAATGACTACCTCTTTTTTTACTAGGGATTGTAGATATATTTAAATTGTTTATCTTATCTTGAATTAACTTTGGTAAGTGGTACCTATTGAGAAAATTATCCACTTCATTTAGACCTTTCAATTCGGTGGAGTACAGATTTTAAAAGTATGTCCTTATGAGTCTCTAAATTTTCTCACTGTCTGCTGTTATGCTCTGCTTTTCATTTCTGATTTTGTTGGTTTGGATATTCTTTCTATCTTGTAGTGAGTTTGGATAAGTGTTTCTCTATCTTGTTGATATTCTCAAAGAACCAATTCTTTGTTTCACTTATTCTTTTTATTGTTCACCTTGCTTCTATTTTATTGATTTCAGTCCCCAGTTTGATTATTTCTTGGCATCTACACTTCTTGGGTGTGCTTCCTTCTTTTTGTTCTAGAGCCATCAGGAGTATTGTTAATATTCTAATGTATATATGTATATGTATGTTTATGTTTATGATGGATATGTATGTATATGATGTATATGTATACTTAGTGCTATGAAATTTCCTCTTTTTGCTGTTTTCATTCTTTCCCATGTGTTTGAGTGTATTGTGTATTTATAGTTATTGAATTACAGAAGGTCTTTCATTTGTTTATTTCTCTCTTGACTAATTTTCATTCAGTAGTGAGTTATTCTGTTTCCATGAGTTCGTAAGCTTTCTGTTGTTGATGATGTCCAGCTTTAAACCTTTGTGCTCTAATAGGATAGAGAGGGTTGCTTCAGTGTTCTTGTATTGTTGAGACTTGCTTTATGACTGAGTATATGTTCAATTTTTTGAGAACATTCTATGATGTTCTGAGAAGAAGGCATATTCTTTTGTGTTTAGGTAAAAAGTTCTGTTAGGTCCATTTTGTTGATATTGTCTGTTAGCTTCTGTATTTCTCTGTTCAGATTTTGTCTGAATGACCTGTGCATTGGTGAGAATGAGGTATTGAAGTTTCCAACTATCATCAGCATGTGAGGATCAGTATATGATTTAAGAGATGTATTAATGTCTCTTTTACAAATGTGGGGGTTCTTACCTCCCATGGACTAAACCACCAACTGAAGAGTATACATAGGTTGGTCCATGGCTCCTGATGCGTATGTAGCAGAAGATTGCTGTATCTGACATCAATGGGATTGAAGGTGCTTGGTCCTGTGGAGGTTTGATGCCCCAGTGAAAAGGGATGCTGGAGGGGTGAACTGGGAGTGGGTGGGTGAGTGGGGTAGCACACTCTTAGAGGCAAAGGGGGGGATGAGGTGAGAGGGTTTGTGGAGGGGAGACTGAGAAGAGGGAAATGTAAATAAATAAAATAATTAATTGTGTGTGTGTGTGTGTGTGTGTGTGTGTGTGTGTGTGTGTGAGAGAGAGAGAGAGAGAGAGAGAGAGAGAGAGAGAGAGAAGAATTACAAGGCATCTTGGTGAATTTTTTCCTTTGATGAGTATGAAGTATCTTTCCCCATATCTTGTGATTAATTTTGGTTTGAAGTTTATTTTGCTAGATATTACTATGGCTGCATCTAATTGCTTCTTTGGTCTATTTAATTGGAATATCATTTTCTATTCCTTTATCTTGAGGTAATGTTTATCTTAGATGTTGAGGTATGTTTTTTGTATGTAGCAGAAGGATGGATCCTGTTTTCATTCTGCTATTGTCCTTTTTTTTTGACTTTTTATTGGGGAATGAGACCATTGCCACTGCAAGATTTCAATGACTAATGGTTAACTCCTGTTACTTTGTTGTCATTGTTGTTGTTGTTGGGTGTATACATGCAAATAATTCCCTTCTTATGGTTTTGCCAGTGTGAGATTATTTATTTTCTTTGTTTTCATGGACGTAATTAACCTCCTTGGGTTAGAGTTTGCCTTTTAGCAACTTCTGTAGGGCTGCATTTGCAGATATTTAAAATTGATTTTAACATGGACTGTCTTATGTTTTCTGTTTATAGTGATGGACGGTTTTGCTGGGAATAGTAAACAGGGCTGGCATCTGTGGTCTCTTAGAGTATGCAGCACATCTGACAAGGACTTTCTGGCTTTTAAAATCTCTATTGAGGAATCATGTGTAATTCCAAGAGGTCTGATGCCTTATGTTACTTGATCTCTTTCCTTTGAACTTTTTAATATTTTTTTCTCCTGTACATTTAGTATTTTGATTATTATGTGGCAATGGCACTTTCTTTTCTGGTCCAATCTAGTCAGTGTTCTATACGCTTATTGGACCTTTATAGGCATCTCCTTCTTGTTTGGGAACATTTTCTTATAGAATTTTGTTGAAAATATCTTCTTGGTCTGTGCACTTGAATACTTTTCCTTTATTCTTCTATTCCTATTATTCTTAGGTTTGGTCTTTTTATACTGTCCTAGATTTCCTGGATAATTTGTGCCAGAAATTTTTTAGATTTAACATTTTTGTTTGACTGGTATATTCATTTATTTTTATCACATTTTTAAAAAATTTTATTTAATCTTTTTTACAGTCCAGATTTTATCCCTCTCCCTGTCCGCCCTCTGACTGTTCCACATCCCATAGCCCACCCCCAGCTCCATGAGGATGTCCCCACCCCCATTCCCACTCCACTCAGCCTCCCCACTCCCTGGGGGCTCCAATCTCTTGGGGGCTAGGTTCATCTTCTCTGACTGTGTCCAGACCTGGCAGTCCTCTGCTGTATATGTGTTGTGTGCCTCGTATTAGCTGGTGTCTGCTGCCTGGTTGTTGGCCCAGTGTTTGAGAGATCTTAGGGGTCCAGGTTAGTTGAGACTGCTGGTCCTTCTACAGGATTGCCCTCCTTTTCAGCTTCTTCCAGCTTTTCCCTAATTCAACCACAAGGGTCAACATCTTCTGTCCATTGGTTGGGTGTAAGTGTCTGTATCTGACTCTTTCAGCTACTTGTTGGGTCTTTTTGAAAGCAGTCATGATAGGACCTCTTTTGTGAGCACTCCATAGCCTCAGTAATAGTGTCAGGCCTTGGGGCTTCTTCTTGAGCTAGATTCCACTTTGGGCTTGCCACTGGACCTCCTTTTCCTCAGGTTCTTCTTCATTTTTTACATTATAGGTCAGAGTTTTTGACTGTGGGATGGCAACCCCCTCCCTCACTTGATGCTCTGTCTTTCTGCTGGATGTGGGTTCTACAAGTTCCCTCTCCCCAATGTAGGACATTTCATCTCAGATCCCTCCCTTTGAGTCCTAAGAGTCTCTCACCTCCCAGGTCTCTGGTACATTCTGGAGGGTCCACCCATCTCCTACCTCTTGAGGTTGGCTGTTACCATTTTTTCTGCTGCCCCTCATCATATTTTAATGCTTGAGATCCTCTGTATTCTGTTTGTGAAGCTTGTATATGTAGTTCCTATTCACATTTTTCCTGAGCATGTGTGTGTGTGTGTGTGTGTGTGTGTGTATGTGTGTGTTTTGCTTCTATTTCCACTTTCAGGAATTGAGCAGTTTTATTCATCTCTTTCAACTGTTCCCACCCCCCGCCCCCAGGTTTTTTAAAAGGGATGTATTCATTTCCTCTAGTTGTTTGTGTTTTCCTGACTTTCTTTAAGGGATTTATTAATTTCCTCTTTAAGGATTTCTATCATCTTCATGTACTCAGTTTTAGAGTGCAAGTAAATAGCCATTTTTTCTATTATGTGTTATAAATTCCATTGGGTCAATTGGTTGTTCATATGTGTATATATATATATATATATATATATATATATATATATATACACACACACACACACACACACACACTCACACACACAAGAATTCTGCAAAAAACAAATGTTCTTGACAATGTGCTGCTGAAACAGTTCTCACTGATATATGTAATCTTATATCCTACATTGACGTAAGTACATGTGCTAACCGCCTATGGTATTTCAATTGCCTTTGTATTTTAGAACATGTGTGAAATGAAAAAAAATAATTAGCTATGTTCTTGATTTCTTTTTTTGAGTTTTGTTCTTCTTTTTATCTCAAAAATAAACATCATAAAGGTAGCATGCCACTGAGCTAGATATCTCAGAGAGCTTGTTTGTCACTGCACAGTTTGGTACATCTTCAGGGTGCAGTGTATAGAAGGATGAAAGTGGCACATATTTGAAAAGAGAAGCTATTTTCAGTCATGTATCTGTTACAATTCTCTGTTGCAGGCAGGAAAAAAATGTGTTAAAGATTTGTTTTAACCAGAGGCATGTATTGAAAAGAACAGTCGTCAAAAGGACAACAGGACCATTCAAATGGTGAGAGAAATCAAAGATTTCTCTGTCATCATTTTTCATAAAGTTACAATGACATTTGGTTGGGTACCCTGGTATGATGGAAAGGCCATGGAATTTGGGGTCATATGTGCACAGCTAGTTCTGATGTCCATTTTACCATTGAGTTCTGACTAGTCAGTGTCTTATTACCCAGATTTCATTATTTATAAACGATGTTAGCAATACCTGTTCACTGGAAATATGTCAGATATGTGTGCAACAGTTAGTTTGACTCTTAGTAAAATTATGTATCTTTTCTTTTTTTCCTAAAAATTACACTTTAAGGTACAATGTCATCTCTCTCTCTCTCTTTCTTCCCCCCCTCTACACACACTCACACACACACACACACACACACACACACACACACACACACTGCACATATGTTCTGCCCTTTTTTAAAAAAAATCAAATCAGGATCACACAGTAGTCACCCCACGTTTGAAGCATTAGGAAAACAGTGCTGGGAAGAAGCCTGGGCAGTGCTGGAACAGGGTCCAAAGAATGACCTATGGTGAACAATGCCTTGGGGAACTGTGAGGGAGGCTCCAGAAAAAAAGGCAGAAGGCCTTTACTCAGGTGCACTTTTTCCCTGGATTGCTCTTTATGCAATTTCATGGCTCCGGTGACAAACATCTACTTTCAATTTATAAGACGTGTTTATTTCTGTTGAATTGCAAAACATAGATATAGAATACAATCTGGTCAATGCACCCTAAATCTGGATGTGGTTGTCTCCCTTGCTTTCATGTTTTTTGAGATATAATCTTTAGTACATGCCAGGCAATAGTGTTTAAATTAGTCTGTCCTGAGAAAGTTCTGGAAAAGCCTGCTTTGTTAATATTTAGTATGTGCTTACTGACATTTATTTGCATGTTTTTCTGATTGTGTTTTTCTGAACTCAGACAACCTTTCTTGGATCAATGCTTTCTTTGTTACATTTGTGCGTAAAAGTCTACTGGAGCTGAAGTAAGGCTGTCTGCAGCATTAGACTGTAGTTAGCCCCATTCCTCCAGGGTCTCAGATCTACACAGGTTGGCTGAAAGCCAACAGGCAGTTCTCTGGCAATCAGTTCTTTGTTTTTCTACTCATTGTATTTCTTTTAAATAATCAAACATTCTTAGTGTGGATGTCATTCTTTAGTATTATTAAGTTAAATACATCACCTAAATCCATATATTACTTTTATGTTCTTCTTTTACCAATACGTTAGGTTACTAAAAAATATTTTTCCTTTAAACATTAACATGAAACATCATTGGAAATTGTTGAGATAGTTTCCAAATTTCTCTTCAATTATACAGAATCTTCCTACACTTGCTTTTCCCCTTCTTGAGAAAATTCTCCTATTGGTAAATACTATTGCCATGGTTATCTGCTGTGCATCAGTTCAGTGCTGCTTGATGGAGTCCCTTGTGAGCAAAGTGGACTTCATCCAAATAGAAGCTTTAACACAGGTTAGCATTTTTCCATCACCATCTGATAGGATCACTGTAGCATCACTCTCTGGAGGCATTCAACATCTTAACTGTCCTTAATAAAACAATAGACCTTTCTCTGACCTTTACTTCCTTTACTTCTTCACGTTTAGATGAAACTGGCTCCACTCTTCTATTCAGTGTGAAGTGGAAACTTCTGTTTTTTTTGTTTTTTGTTTTTGGAAAGTCAGTTGTGTCCGATGATATTTTACTAAAGCAGACATGTGAAGTAACTAAAGGGGACACAGGAGAAAGGATGTTTTGCTAAGACAAACACATGCAAGGACATGCGATGAAGGATTCTTCACTAATGACATTGGTTCACTTTACATGCATTGTTCAGCTCCATTTTTTGTGACCCCAAAGAGAGAAACACACCACAAAAACTTGGTGGTGTTCTGGCGGCTTCTTGCTGCTTCTGAGGACTTGGGTCTATTGGTAGAGTAATGTCAGCTGATACAGACTGTTGAGGAGTTTTGCTAAGAAAGACTCACATGCTGAGGCAAGACATGTTGAGGTAAAATCTGTGGAGGGCATGTGATGATTGGAGGGAGCATAAATAGGATTCAAAGGACAGTGACGGAGGCTTTGCTTGTTTGCATATCTACATTTGCAATGCTTCTTGATTGGTCTCACATTTTTGCTGCTCTTCATTCACTTCATTGAGAGAGGCACAGAAAAGAACTCCCCCAGGCCTAAATACTCTTGCTGATTTGTGCCAATTTGGTTGAGGCCTTGCTGTTTCTGCTAGGTCATGCTACCATTGCTGATTCATGTTTGATATCCCAACACTACTGAACTGGACTGCTAGTATATTCGTGAAGTGTTTATGAGTTGATCAAGCTGCTGTGGCTGAACTGTGAACTGAACTGCTAATTTCTTGACAACACAGATGGAATTTGCACCAAAGAACAATTTCTAAACAGGCCCACTTCCCCTGTGTCCTAATAACCTTTCTTTTCCACTACCTCTGGTGGGCGGTGGGCTAGAAGGGAGGTAAAAGCACAGAAGAACTCATATTAAAGGTAGAATTTGAAAAATTAAAGCTTGCAATTGTGTCAGCTGGTGCTCAATAAACATTTGCTATTGTTGAGTTGTGAAAAACTTTCCAAGTATGCTTTCAAAAATCTTTACTGGCTTTTGTTTCTTGACAACTTAAGTCAAGGCTGTCCAGCAACTGACTTAAGGAAGTGCAAGGCAGAAGGACCTGAAACAGTGCTCATTCTATTCAAGCTTATGACATGTTCTTTTATATACTCCAAATAATTAGATGCAACTCCCACTCATTCCTATCTAACCCTGGCTCCAGAGTTGACAGATACAGAGGAGTAGCAAGCATCTCATTATGTTGGTGCACACACACACATATACACACACACACACAATTTATGATATATATTATATATTTTGCCTTTCTATGCAATAACTTTGTCCTCATTATATTAACTTATAAATATAGTCAGTTTATGCTTATTTTAATATTGAGATTGGAGATATATATGCAACATAGTTGATCCTTGATTCGTAGTGAAATTATATACCATCCACCTCTTCTGAAAATTCCTTGGGAAAATGTAAGGAATGCTTCAAATGTATCAGATAATTCTTTGCAGCAGAAATATTTATGTCTCCTATCAGTATAAGCAATCTGTGTTAGAATGGACAATTTAAGCATTTTATTTAAATCATTCAATAAAACAGGTTAATTAACAACAAATTATTAAATAAATATTAACAAAATTAAATATTAGAATGTTAAAGCTTGTGACTTTCATTATATAACAAGTAAATGGCAAATGTAAGGTGTCAGTGCAGATCTTCCTGTTATTAAGAAGAAAAATTTTCTTCTTATTTTGCTAAATTAAAGAACTTCTAAAACATTGATTTACATAAAGCACTTTAATACATCACCAGGTTATAGATATGTGACTGGAAGGGCATTCTAGAAAGAAAAAGCAGGGCATGATTATTGTAGCTTCTTGATAGTGTTGGAATAGGAGGGGCGGCGACCTTGAGGTGGCATCTAGGATGGCCTTACTCCTATTGATAACACTGATGTAACTGGGATTTTCTTCAGCATCTGTGTTTACATTTCAGGAGTGGCTATATACTTTGTGGGGTGCCTTGTTCAAAAATAAGACTTTCAATGCAGCAGTTGCAAAACATTAACCAAGTACAGGGTTATAGTGCCCATGAAATGGCCTGGCTAATAGAAGAAACAGATCAGCTATGCATGGATTTCCCACTTGCTTTTAAAGATCCCTTTATAGGTCACTTAAATTACAGCTCTAAGTCTGCTAATGTACCTATAAAAACTGGTAAAACGTATGCAGCTACTTCACTTTAGAAGCACACAAGCCCAGCTTCTAAGTGTGTACTTATTCTTAATTATTTTAGGAGAAAATTATGGAACAGATGGGGCTATGGGTTTTGCTTTTCTCCATTATGAAATATTTTTTGGTATGTAAAATCAACAACACACTGAATGATGAACAATGCATATATCCTAGATACTTAGTCTTCAAATTCAATCATAGCGTTTTCTGGTATTTTCCTTGATTATACTTCCCATTCTTAACCACATCAGAGGGTACGCTATTATAAATTTGCTATTTTGATATTCACTTACATTTTGAGTGTGCTTATATATGTTCCTAGAATAGACAGTCCTATTTATTCCTGCAATAAATGTTAATGTGTATTAAATACTCACTGCATGTCCATGGTGCTTTGTACTCAGGCAGTGCAGCAAGACCCAACAGTTATTAATCTCAACAGAAATAATAAAACCACTCAGGTTTAATACATTTATTTTTAGTTTGCTTTTGGGGTACACAAACAAGAATATACTAAAAATAGAGAAATGTGTCATGTTTTTGGATATGAAGTCTTATCACCAATATGTCAATTTTCCCTAAGTTTATTTATAAATTTAATGAGGTTTAAGAGAAAAATGCCAATTTCCCTCCTCCGTCCTGGAACAAATATGATGGTTTTAAAAAGCATCTAAATTAGAAATAATGATTGCAAAATTATGATAATTGAAATCCTGAGAGAGATCGAGCTTCATTGTTTGTTAAAACAGACCATGAAACCCCAGCAATTAAAATTAAATTAAATTATGGACAGATCCATTGATCAATGGAAGTATATATATATATACAAATTTACTATCTGTTAAAAGCCAGGCAGTGGTGGCACACATCTTTAATCCCAGCACTTGGGAGGCAGAGGCAGGCGGATTTCTGAGTTCGAGGCCAACCCCCCTTTTTGAATGGCTAATACTCCATTGTGTACGTATGCTACATTACCTTTCTCCGTTCCCACTGATAGTCATCTAGGTAGACTGTCACTTGACTGCTGCAAACAGAATCACTGTAAGCTTGGTATGCAAATTTCTCTACTGTATTCTGTCATTGGTTCTTTGGCTGTACAGCTTGATCATATGAAAGAGTTTCTGTGGACTTTTTGTGGATACAACATCCTGAGTTACACAGTGGCTGAACTCATTTATGTTCCTACCCATAGCTGGCCTCATGTCTCAGTTCATTTCATCACTGGCTATTCATCACTACTTAACTGTAATTAGCCATTCTGATAGATCTGTATGACAACTTATTGTGGTTTGATTTGCAGTTCACTAGTGGTTAAACATGTTGAATATCTGTAATCTCTAAGTCTTCTTCAATGGAGTGTCTTCAGGGTTTTTGAAGAATTTTTTACTGTTCTCTCTTCCTCCTTTTTTTGTTTGAAGGATATTTATACATGGTAGATACCAGTCCTATGACAAATACTTGCTTTATAAACATTTTCTTCAGTTTTTACCTTGTTTTTTTATTCTCTTAAAAGAACTTTTGGAAAGTAAAGGTTTTCAGATTTGTGTAATGTATCAGCTTCTTTTGTGGATGTTACTTTTGATGGTAATTTTAGTAATTTTTAATCTTACTGTATGGAATAAAGATACATCTATTTTTTAAGGTATGTTTTCAGTTTTCATTTCACATTTAAATAGATTTAAAGTAAATTTTAAAATAAGGTATGAACTTCATTTTGTTTCTCTGGCTTAACCTATGAATGTCTAGTTGTATCTGTACCATTACTGAGAAAATGGTCCTTCTTCTATTGAGTTACTTCTGTTCCTTTGTCATATGTCATTTGGGTGTGTTTGTGTGGTTCTAATTCTGGGTTCTCTGTTCTGTCTCAATGATCTTTGATTCTGTTCTTCTGCCAGTACCCTGATGTTTCAATTATTGCGGCTATACAGTAAGCTAAAACGTAGAGTAAAGTGATTCTTCCTACTTTATTCTTTTTTTTTTTTTCAAAGTTGTTGAAACCAGTGTAGGATCTGTGAGCTCCTTTAATAAATTTTAGAGTAGGTTTAGCTATACCTGAACAAAACCTTTGCCAGGCAGTCTAACATTTACAATGTAATATGTTATTATCTTATCATTAGTCCTAATTTATACTACTAGATAAAATAATAAATAATTGTTAATACAGTATATGATAAAGAAACAATCTAGTATAAGTAAGAATTGCAGGACAAAGAGGATAAAATATTATAATATTCAAATTGCTCAGCAAATATGAAGACAAAATTATAAATTTTAAATATATAGGATTGTATACTTAAGTTAATCAGAAAAATTCACCCCAGTAACAGTGATTGTCCATGGAACCAGGGTTGTGTCTTCTAAAACTTTTTCTTCCCTTGGAGAAATCATTGACTTGAAATGTGGGTCAAGGAAAGTACAAGGTGGTAAAGAAACATCTAATTATGCTTGAAATCAAGGAGGCTTCAAAGATTAATAGAGTCATGTTTAAAAAAATCAGCCCAGAGGAACCAGTTCAAAGAGGTTCCAAATGGCAAACTTTTGACAACATGGGTAAAAAATAATTATTATAATTGTTTGAATTCAATGCTATCCCCATCAAAATCCCAACTCAATTCTTCATAGACCTAGAAAGAGCAATTCTCAAATTCATATGGAATAACAAAAAACCCAGGATAGCAAAAACTATTCTCAACAATAAAAGGTCTTCTGGGGGAATCAGCCTCCCTGACCTCAAGCTGTACTACAGAGCAGTAGTGATAAAAACTGTATGGTATTGGTACAGTGACAGGCAGGTAGATCAATGGAATAGAATCGAAGACCCAGAAATGAACCCACATACATATGGTCACTTGATCTTCGACAAAGGAGCTAAAACCATCCAGTGGGAAAAAACCAGCATCTTCAACAAATGGTGCTGGATCAACTGGCGACCTACATGTAGAAGATTGCGAATTGATCCATTCCTATCACCCTGTACAAAGCTCAAGTCCAAGTGGATCAAGGACCTTCACATAAAACCAGATAAACTGAATCTAATAGAAGAGAAAGTGGGGAAGAATCTTGAACACTTGGGCACAGGGGAATTGTTCTTGAACAGAACTCCAATGGCTTGTGTTCTAAGATCAAGAATTGACAGATGGGACCTCATAAAATTACAAAGCTTCTGTAAGGCAAAGGACACTGTGAATAGTGCAAAACGGCAACTTACAGAGTGGGAAAAGATCTTTACCAATCCTACATCTGATAGAGGGTTAATATCTAAAGTATACAAAGAACTCAAGAAGCTAGACACCAGAGATCCAAATAACCCTATCAAAAAATGGGGAAGTGAGCTAAACAGAGAATTCTCAACTGAGGAAACTCAAATGGCCGAGAAACACCTAAAGAAATGTTCAGCATCCTTAGTCATCAGGGAAATGCAAATCAAAACAACCCTGAGATTTCACCTCACACAAGTCAGAATGACTAAGATCAAAAACTCAGGTGATAGCAGATGTTGGCGAGTATGTGGAGAAAGAGGAACACTCTTCCATTGCTGGTGGGAATGCAAGATGATACAACTTCTCTGGAAATCAGTTTGGTGGACCCTCAGAAAAATGAGCATAATACTACCTGAGGACCCAGCTATTCCACTCCTGGGCATATACCCAGAAGATGCTCCAACATGTAATAAAGACACATGTTCCACTATGTTCATAGCAGCCATATTTATAATAGCCAGAAGCTGGAAACAACCCAGATGTCCCTCCACAGAGGAATGGATACAGAAAATGTGGTACATTTACACAATGGAATACTACTCAGCTATTAAAAACAATGACTTCCTGAAATTCGTAGACAAATGGATGGATCTTGAAAATATCATCCTGAGCGAGGTAACACAGTCACAAAAGAATGAACGTGGTATGTACTCACTGTTAAGAGGTTATTAGCCCAAAAGTTCGAAATACCCAAGAGTCACTTCGCAGCACCAGTAGTTCTGTGTGTGATGCCCCAAATGGAGGGCCTGGAGAAAGGACTGAAGGAGCTGAGGGAGTGTGCAGCCCCAGGGAGGTAGCAACACTGGCAACTGGCCTGAACCCCCATACTTCTAGAGACTGATCTACCAACTAAAGAATACACATGGAGGGATCCATGGTGCTGGCCACAAATGCAGCAGAGGACGGTCTTGTTAGCCATCAGGGGGAGGAGAGGCCCTTGGGCCTGAGGGTGTTAGATCCACCAGTATAGGAGAATGACAAGGAGGAAAGATGAGAGTGGGTGGGTGGGTGGGAGGGTGGGTTGGAGAATATCCCCATATTGGCAGGGGGAAGGCAGAGGGAATAGGGAGGTTCCTAAGGGGAGATCTGAAACATTTGAAATGTAAATAAAATATGAAAATAATAAATAAATAAATAAATAAATAAATAAATAAATAAAAATAATTGTTTGAATTGCATTTATCCTGAAGAACCAGATGGGGGGCACAGAATAACAGAGGTAGAGAGATAGAGACATTGAGACTAACTTTTCTTTGAAAAATGGAAATAAAAATAGAGAATCTAAGCATGTTTTATTGTTGTGTAGTATTTCACTATGTTAAAAATAAAGTTTTTACCATATTTAAAGACAGGTTATCTTAAAACTTTCAAACTGTCACCTTTCATGTTAAATAGGCCTTTTCGGATATGCTCAAGTAAAAAGGACTTATAAGAAGGCCATGGGTCATAGAGAGGTTGATATCTTTGACAACAGAAGGTGAGGTCAGAGTCATGAAGGTTTGTGAGCCTAGGAAGTCTAGAAGCTGGGAAAGGCGTGTAATGGTTTTCTGGAGCCTTAGTTTTGGTAATTAGGTTTAGACTTCTGATTCTTAGAGCTACAAGATAATAAATTTATGTGTTTCTAAGCCACTAAATTTATGACCCCAATAGAAAACTAACACACCCCTACAGTTACACCAGTTAGCTTACATTTAAAACATATTTTCATCTGTGGAGTCTTTGACCTCAGAGGTATTATCGATTGATTTTCAAAGAGATATTGGAAGCATGTGAGAGTTTGAGCTCCACTGATTTTGACACACGTTTAAATTATTTTATAGTTTATATTAATAGTTAATAGAAAATATACAGCAGAACCAAATATATTAAAATGTTTTCAATCTTTGAGAATTTTACAAATGTATTTAATATTTTCTTATTTACCTAAACTCTGTTTTTTGATACTTTATTTACATTTCAGATGTTTCCCCCTTTCCAGATATCTCCTTTGGAACCTCCCAATTCCCTCCCCCTCCCCCTGCCTCTATGGGGGTATTCCCCCACCTACCCACCTACCCACCCACTCACTCTCCTCTTCCCTCCTTGGCATTCTCCTATATTGGGGCATCTAAAACCCTCCTGCCCAAGGGCCTCTCCTCCCCCTGATGGCTAACAAGACCCTCCTCTGACACATATGTGGCCAGCACCATGTGTCCCTCCATGTGTATTCTTTGGTTGGTGATCCAGTCTCCAGGAGCATCAGGAGGTCAGGCCAGGTGACACTGTTGCTCCCTCCGTGGGGCTGAAAACTCCCTCAGCTCCTTCAGTCCCTTCTCCAAGTCCTCCATCTGGGACTTCACACTCAGCCCTATGGTTGCCGTGAAGTGACTCTTGGGTATTCCGAACTTTTGAGCTAATAACCACTTATCAGTGAGAACATGCCTTGCTCATTCTTTTGTGACTGCATTAACACACTCAGGATGATATTTTCAAGTTCCATCCATTTGCCTAAGAATTTCAAGAAGTCATTGTTTTTAGTAGCTGAGTAGTATTCCATTGTGTAAATGTACCACATTTTCTGTATCCATTCCTCTGTTGAGGGACATCTGGGTTGTTTCCAGTTTCTGGCTATTATAAACATGGCTGCTATGAACATAGTGGAGCATGTGTCCTTATTACATGTAGGAGCATCTTCTGGCTGTATGTCTAGGAGGGGAATAGCTGGGTCTTCAGGTAGTATTATGTTCATTTTTCTGAGGATCCGCCAAACTGATTTCCAGAGAGGTTGTATCAGCTTGCATTCCCACCAGCAATGGAGGAGTGTTCCTCTTTCTCCACATCCTCGCCAACATCTGCTGTCATCCGAGTTTTTTTGTTTTTATACTGTATTTACATTTCAAATATTTCCCCCTTTCCAGATCTTCCCTTTGAAACCTCCCCATTACCTCCCCTTCCCCCTGCCACTATGGGGGTATTCCTCCACCCACCCACTCATCTACTGGAATCTTCCCTCCTTGGCATTCTCCTATATTGGGGGATCTAACACTCTCTGGCCCAAGGGCCTCTCCTACCCCTGATGGGTAACAAGACCCTCCTCTGCCACATATGTGGACAGCACCATGGGTACCTCCATGTGTATTCTTTGGTTGATGATATAGTCTCTGGGAGCATCAAGAGGTCAGGCCAGTTGACACTGTTGCTCCCTCCATGGAGCTGCAAAGTCCCTCAGTTCCTTCAGTTCCTTCTCCAATTCCTCCATCTGTGACCTCACACTCAACCCTATGGTTGCTATGAAGTGACTCTTTGGTATTTTGAACTTTTGGGCTAATAACTACTTATCAGTGAGTACATTCCATATTCATTCTTTTGTGACAGTTACCACGCTCAAGATGATATTTCTAGTTCCATCCATTTGCCTGCGAATTTCATGAAGTCATTGTTTTTAATAGCTGAGTAGTATTCCATTGTGTAAATGTACCACATCTTCTGTATCCATTTCTCTGTTGAGAGACATCTGGATTGTTTCCAGTTTCTGGGTATTTTAAGTATGGCTGCTATGAATATTGTGGAACACGTGTCTTTATTACATGTTGAAGCATTTTCTGGGTATATGCCCAGGAGTGGTATAGCTGGGTCCTCAGGAAGTATTATGTTCATTTTTCTGAGGGTCTGCCAAACTGATTTCCATAGAGGTTGTATCAGCTTGCATTCTTACCAGCAATGAAGGAGGGTTCCTCTTTCTCCACATCCTCAACAACATCTGCTGTCGCTTGAGTTTTTGATCTTAGCCATTCTGACTGGTGTGGTGTGGAATCTCAGGTTGTTTTGATTTGCATTTCCCTGATGACTAAGGATGCTGAACATTTCTTTAGGTGCTTCTCGGCCATTTGAGTTTCCTCAGTTGAGAATTCTCTGTTTAGCTCTGTTCCCCATTTTTTTGATAGGGTTATTTGAATCTCTGGAGTCTAGCTTCTTGAGTTCTTTGTATACATTGGATATTAGACCTCTATCAGACAGAGGATTGGTAAAGATCATTTCCCAATCCGTAGGTTGCAGTTTTGTCCTATTTACAGTGTCCTTTGCCTTACAGAAGCTTTGTAATTTCATGAGGTCCCATTTGTCGATTTGTTTTTTTTCTTTTTTCTTTTTTTCATACTTTATTTACATTTCAAATGTTTCCCGCTTTTCAGATTTCCCCTTTGGAACCTCCCCATTTTCCTCTCCCCTCCCCCTGCCACTATGGGGGTATTCTCCCACCCAACCACCCACCACTTTCTGCTTCCTTCCTTGGCATTCTCCTCTACTGGGGGAATCTAACACACTCAGTCCCAATGGCCTCTCCTCCCCCGATGGCTAACAAGATCTGCCGCATTTGTGGCCAGCACCATGGGTCCTTCCATGTGTATTCTTTGGTTGGTCGATCAGTCTCCAGGAGTATTGGGGGTCAGGCCTGTTGACACTGTTGCTGCCTCCCTGGGGATGCAAGCTCCCTCAGCTCCTTCAGTCCCTTCTCCAAGTCCTCCATCTGGGATCTCATATTCAGCCCTACTGTTGCTGTGAAGTTACTCTTGGGTATTTTGAAAATTTGGGCTAATAACCACTTAACAGTGAGTACATACCATGTTCATTCTTTTGTGACTGCGTCACCCCGCTCATGATAATGTTTTCAAGTTCCATCCATCTGTCTGTGAATTTCATGAAATCATTGTTTTTAATAGCTGAGTAGTATTCCATTGTGTAAATGTACCACATTTTCTGTATCCATTCCTTGTTGATTCTTGATCTTAGAGCACAAGCCATTGGTGTTCTGTTCATGAACTTTTCCCCTGTGCCCATGTGTTCAAGACATTTCCCCACTTTCTCTTCTATTAGATTCAGTGTATCTGGTTGTATCTGGAGGTTCTTTATCCACTTGGACTTGGGCTTTGTACAGGGAGATAGGAATGGATCAATTCTCAATCTTCTACATGTAGACCACCAGTTGAACTAGCACCATTTGTCGAAGAAGCTGTCTTTTTTTCCCACTGGAAGATTTTAGCTCCTTTGTCAAAGATCAAGTGTGTGGGTTCATTTCTGAGTCTTCAATTCTATTCCATTGATCTACCTGCCTTTTACTGTATCAATAACATGCAGTTTTTATCACTACTGTTCTGTAGTACAGCTTGAGGTCAGGGAGGCTGATTCCTCCAGAAGTCCTTTTATTGTTGAGAATGGTTTTAGCTATCCTGGGTTTATTGTTATTCCATATGATTTTGAGAATTGCTATTTCTAAGTCTATGAAGAATTGAGTTGCGATTTTGATGGGAATTGCATTGAATCTGTAGATTGCTTTCCGCAGGATGGCCATTTTAACTATATTAATCCTGCCAATCCATGAGCATGGGAGATCTTTCCATCTTCTGAGGTCTTCTTCGATTTCTTTCTTCAGAGACTTGAAGTTCTTGTCATATAGATCTTTCACTTGTTTGGTTAGAGTCACACCAAGATACTTTATATTGTTTATGACAAATGTGAAGGGTGTCACTTCGCTAATTTCTTTCTCAGCCTGTTTATTCATCAAGTAAAGGAAGGGTACTGATTTGCTTGAGTTAATTTTGTATCCTGCCACTTTGCTGAAGTTGTTTATCATATGTAGCAGTTCTCTGGTAGAGTTTATTGACTCACTTAAGAATACCATCATATCATCTGCAAATAGTGATATTTTGATTTCTTCCTTTCCAATTTGTATCTCTTTGACCTCCTTTTGTTTTCTAATTGCTTTAACTAGAAGTTCAAGTACTGTATTGAATAGATAGTGAGAGAGAGGGCAGCCTTGCCTAGACCCTGATTTTAGTGGGATTGCTTCAAGTTTCTCTCCATTTAGTTTGATGTTGGCCAATGATTTGCTGTATATTGCTTTTACTATGTTTAGGTATGGTCCTTGAATTCCTTATTTTTCTAAGACTTTTATCATGAAGGATTGTGGAATTTTGTCAAATGCTTTTTCAGTATCTAATGAAATGACCATGTGGTTTTTTTCTCTGAGTTTGTTTATGTAGTGGATTACATTGATGGATTTCTGGGTATTGAACCATCCCTGTACCCCTGGGATGAAGCCTACTTGATCATAGTGAATGATCATTTCGATGTGTTCTTGGATTTGGTTTGCAAGAATTTTATTGAGTATTTTTGCATCGATATTCTTAAGGGAAGTTGGTCTGAAGTTTTCTTTTATTGTTGGGTCTTTGTGAGGTTTTGGTATCAGTGTAATTGTGGCCTCATAGAATAAATTGGGTAGTGTTCCTTCTGTTTATATTTTGTGGAATGCACTGAAGAGTATTGGTATTAGATCTTTTTTGAAGGTCTGATAGAATTCTGCACTGAACCCATCTGGTCCTGGATTTTTTTTTGATTGGGAGACTTTTAATGACTGCTTCTATTTCTTTAGGGGTTTTGGGACTGTTTAGATGGTTTATCTGATCCTGACTTAACTTTGTTATTTGGTATCTGTCTAGAAACTTGTCCATTACACCCAGATTTTCTAATTTTGTTGTATATAGGCTTTTTTAGTAGGATCTGATGATTTTTTTTTAATTTCCTCAGAATCTGTTGTTACATCTCCCTTTCATTTCTAATTTTGATAATTTGGATATTGTCTCTGTGCTGTCTTGTTAGTTTGGCTAAGGGTTTATCTATCTTGTTGGTTTTCTCAAAGAATCAGATCCTTGTTTTGTTGATTCTTAGTATAGTTCTTTTAGTTTCTACTTGGTTGACTTCTGCCCTTAATTTGATTATTTCATGCCTTCTACTCTTCTTGGTTATATTAGCTTCTTTTTGTTCTAGAGTTTTCAGGTGTTCTGTTAAGCTGCTAGTATATACTCTCTCCAGTTTCCTTTTGGAGGCATTCAGAGCCATGAGTTTTCCTCTTAACACTGCTTTCAGTGTGTCCCATAGGTTTGGGTAGGTTGTACATTCATTTTCATTAAATTCTAGGAAGTCTTTAATTTTTTTCTTTATCTCTTCCTTGAAATAAGTTATCATTGAGTAGAGCATTGTTCAGCTTCCATGTGTATGTGGGTTTTCTGTTGTTGTTGTCGCCATTGAAGATGAGCTTTATTCTATAGTGATCTGATAGGAGGCATGGGATTATTTCAATCTTATTATTTCTGTTGAGGTTTGTTTTGTGACCAATTATATGATTAATTTTGGAGAAGGTACCATGAGGTGCTGAGAAGAAGGTACATTCTTTAGATTTAGGATGAAATGTTCTAAAGATATCTGTTAAATCTGTTTGGTTTATAACTTCTGTTAGTTTCACTGAGTCTCTATTTAGTTTGTGTTTCCACGATCTGTCCATTGTTGATAGTGTGGTGTTGAAGTGTCCCACTATTATTGTATGAGGTGCAATGTGTGCTTTGAGATTTAGTAAAGTTACTTTTATGAATGTGGGTGCCCATGCATTTGGGGCATAGATATTCAGAATTGAGAGTTCTTCTTGGTATATTTTTCCTTTGATGAGTATGAAGTGTCCTTCCTTATCTTTTTTGATGACTTTTGCTTGAAAGTTGATTTTATCTGATAGTTGAATGGCTACTCCAGCCTGTTTCTTGAGGTTATTTGGCTGGGAAATTGTTTTCCATCCCTTTATTCTGAGGTAGTATTTGTCTTGAACACGGAGGGGCATTTCATGGATTCAGCAAAATGCTGAGTCCTGTTTATGTATCCAGTCCCTCAGTCTATGTCTTTTTATTGGAGAATTGAGTCCATTGGTGTTAAGAGATGTCCCGCGCTACCGTCTCGCCAGCAAGAACGATGCGGCACACATAGGATCCTTCTGCAGTAAAGCTTTAATGCATCTTGAGAGGGAGAGCATAAGCTTGCCATGAGTGGAGACCCCGAACAATAGAACACCCGTCCCTTATATAGGTCACAGCGCTTGCCTGGGACATGGAGCTTCCCCATTGGCTCCCGCACACCAGGCCAGATGCCGCCACGAGAGAGGCTGAGACTCTGAGGTGGAAAATTACCAGGTGCATGCGCACTAGCCTGTTTACAACTTGTCCTCGGCCGAATGTAGGCGCCATCTTGTAATGGCGAATGTGGGTGCTCAGGCGGCTCCCAACAAAGAGATATTAAAGAATAATGATAGTTGCTTCTTGTTATCTTCGATTTTTTTTTTAAATGTCTGTGAGGCTATCTTCTTTTGAGTTTGTTGAAAGATTACTTTCTTGATTTTTCTTGGGTGTAGTTTCCCTCCTTGAGTTGGCGTTTTCCATCTATTATTCTTTGTATGGCTGGGTTTGTGGAAACATTCTGTGCAAATTTGGATTTGTCATAGAAAATTTTGGTTTCACCATCTATGATTATTGAGAGTTTTTCTGGGTACAGCAGTCTGGGCTGGCATTTGTGTTTTCTTAGAGTCTTTATGAGATCTGCCTAGGATCTTCTAGCTTTCATTGTCTCTGGTGAGAAGTCTGGTGTAATTCTTATAGGTCTGCCTTTATATGTTACTTGACCTTTTTTCCTTACTCCTTTTAATATTCTTTCCTTGTTTTGTGTATTTGGTGTTTTGATTATAATGTCATGGGAGAAATTTGTTTTCTGGTCAAATCTATTTGGAGTTCTGTAGGCTTCTTTCATGTTTATTGTTCATCTCTTTCTTTAGGTTAGGGAAGTTTTCTTCTATAATTTTTTTGAAGATACTTACTGGTCCTTTAAGTTGAGAATCTTCACTGTCTTCTATACCTATTATCCTCAGGTTCTGTCTTCTCATTGCATCCTGGATATCCTGGATGTTTTGGGTTTGGAGCTTTTTGCACTTGTGTTGTTTTTTTTTTTTTTGACTTTTGTGTCAGTGTTTTCTATGGTATCTCTGCACCTGAGATTCTCTCTTCCATCTCTTGTATTCTGTTGGTGATGCTTGCATCTATGAGTCCTGATTTCTTTCCTAGGTTTTCTAACTCCAAGGTTGTCTTCCTTTGTGATTTCTTTATTTTTTCTATTCCTGTTTTTAGTTCCTGGATGATTTTGTTCTTTTCCTTGGTCTGTTTGATTTTGTTTTGCTGTAATTCTTTACGGGATTTTTGTGTTTCCTCCTGAAGGGCTTCTAATTGTTTATCTGTTTTCTCTTGTATTTCTTTAAAGGAGACATTTATTTCCTTCTTAAAATCTTCTATGATCCTCTTGAGATGTGATTTTAAGTCTAAGTCTTGCTTTTCTCGTGTGTTGTGGTATCCAGGGCTCGCTGTGGTGGGAGAGCTGGGTTCTGATGATGCCAAGTAGCCTTGGTTTCTATTCCTTGTGTTCTTGCCCTTGTTTTTTGCCATTTGGTTATCTCCGGTCTTAGCTGGTCATACTCTCTCTGACTTTGGCTTGTTTTTTTTTTTGGGGGGGGGGTGTTTCGAAAGATGGTGCAGGGTTAGCTCTGGGGTGCAGACAGAAACAAGAAGTGTGTAATCCCCAACTGTTCCTTCTTTCCTGTGTCCTGATGGCTCTGCAAGGGTTTCTCATTTTCCAGTCAATTTGTTAAGAAGTTATGGTCTTGCCTGTGCTTGAAGGTATGTCTGTACTTCTGGTATACCAGCTCTCTCTTGGCACTATTTGATTATTGAGACCTGTGTCACAGGATACGTTCTCCAGCCATGGAAAGAAACCAGAATCCCTCTTCTGAGTCTCTGTGTTTTGGGTATTCCAGGTGGGTCCCTTTGTGCAGACAGGCTTGCCCACACTCCTGGGTGGCTTTCTCTCAGTGCTATTTGGCTATGGAGCCCTGGTGACCCAGGCAGAGGTCTCCTGCCACAGATGGAAACCAGAAGGCTCCTTCCTCCCGGCTGTTCCCCAGTCCCTGTGTCCTTTGGATTCTGGTTGAGTCCTGCTTAGCAGTTTTATTCCTCTTACCCCCTCTCAAGAGCTTTTCTACACTCCTGGAAGGCTAGCTTTCTCTCAGCACTATTTGGTTATGGAGTCCTGGTTGCCCAGTTACCTAAACTCTTAACTTATTGTCCTCTTTTTAAAAAATTCATTGAGTCCAATTGGTGCTGTATAAATACATATGGGTATAGAACATCCATTGTAGCATCGTCAACTTATAAGGTCACAACTATAACCCTTGCAACCTTCTCCCCCCCCAAAGAAAAACCAAATTCCCCTTCCCTACAAGCCAGCAAGCTGCTCAGTTGCTCAATTACTCCTCAGCTAGGGGTCAGGGTCCTCTGTTTCTCTCCTCCATCTGAGCTGGCATATTGTCAGACATGATTTTTTTGTAGGCAAATCAGAATGAGCTGTGCAGATTGCTGAAAGATATCAATCTCACACAAATATCACTCTTCTGAGCCATAATAATGACTAGTCAGGCAAGATATAGCCATGGGTGCAATCGTGTCATAAATGTTATTGGGGTAAGAAACCACATTTTCCTTGGATTTAATGCCTTTTCCATATGAGGCAATTTATGCCTTGTACTATAATTCTGTCCAGGTATCTGCATCTGGGGAATCTCATAGGCCCAAGTGATGAACTTACTACTAATATTTTGGTAAATGGACGTAGTATCAAACTGCCTTCTAAATATGTATTTGTACTCATAAGCATATCTCTCAATTCTTATCAGAGAAACTTCTTTGTGTAGGAGAGGCTCTTAATAGAGTCTACCATTCAGCATGCTGAGAGTAAGTATCTGTGTAATAATGAGCTATAAATGATATATCCATATCCTATCACCTCCTCTGATTGCTCAGGGAATATTGAAGAAGATGGGTTAGATAAATACTAAGAGCCAGAGGTTGGGTAGAACTGAAGCAAAATGGTGTCTTCTGAATATAAAAGGGCCATCATACTCATGAACATAACATATGCTGAAATCCAGTCTATTTAATTTGTAATTTCTTATGGCAAGAGAGATAGAGCATTCTTTTCATATTTGAGTTTTCTCTGCCATGTACTAACTGCTAATATATTTTTCTTATATTTCTTTACCTCTTAAAAACTGCCTTGTAGGTTGTATTTATATATTTTGAAATAAATATATACAGAGCAAACACCTCTTCTTTATTCTAAATCATAGCTACTCATTGAATATATTATGGAACATATTGTGAACAGATTAAAATATCTGTGCCATTGAAACTTCGATATTTTCTTTTATGTCTCAGTTCTGCATTTGTAAAACAGCAGATAATGACAACTTCCTGGTGATATTGTAGTGATTCAATGACATATTTCTTATAAATCACTTAGCACATAATGGCTAAATTTTGCTTCATAACTCAATTACTATTTGGTGTTACTATTGTATCTTATATTTTGCAAAGAGTTGTTGAATGGAAGAAAAAGATTTTATATGTGGGTCACAAGAATGAAATGACTGTACCAATATGCAATCATAACTATTATATGTCAGGCTCCAGATATCTCTAGAGCTATGTCTGGACTTGGTGCTCAGCTCCATTGCTTCTCAGCTCAATTATTTATTGATACAGGATATGATACACTTTTATAGATGGCAGTTTCACCTCAATCCTTTTTTTTTCCTTCTTACTATAGAATCAGGAATTTCTATTCTTTTGCTTTTCTACACAAATTTTCAAATCAGAACTTCTTATACCTATGGAAGGAAAAGCCATGGCTTGTATGTCAAAGGTGAGAAGCTGTTCACTTGTGCTGATAAAAATAAAGAGGAAACTCCACCTGTAACCTAAGTTACCGTTTCTGTAGAAATAATTGACGCTGAAGACAATCAAGTTGGAAGAAAGTCCTTTGAACCTTTCTGAAATTGCTAGCTTAGATTTTTGCTTATGACTGTTAGTCCAGACATAATTAGACAAACACTGAAGAGCAAGCACATAGCTGTCACTCTACTAAAAAAAATAATTGCAAAAGTGATGTTTGACTATGTGAAGCAAGTGATCTGTTCAGGCCAACTGATTTATATTGTAATAATGTTAAATCATTTAAAGCTGTAGAAAAGATGTTATTTTAGGATAATATGATTTAATTTTTTATGAATAAAATCTATATTTTGACCCTAAAATGAAGAGTGCAGATCCGAGTCTCGACGGTGAGTTCGATAATTCCAAATCCATAGTGGGGAATTATGACTCATTCATTTTATGCATATAATTTAAAGGGTTAGAACATTAGGTAGATCTTAGAAATATAATTAATATGAAAGATTATAACCTGTCAGCTACTGGGAGATCATTTTTACGTAATTTATTTTTGTGACACTTTATGGAGAATATTAAGTGTGTTAAACTTTCCAAAAATTTCTCTTACCTTGTTATAGAAGACAAGTTGTCATTCAATGAAAACCAAGCTGTAATTTCTTATTCAATTTTAGATTTCTGTATTAATGGCTACTTTAGTATGATTTGGTTAGTAGGTTTATTTCTTACCAACTTTGTTGGGGTATAATTTGGCTACTAAGGAAGCATGCATACAGTATCTAAACAAAGGATTGCTCACACACTTAATATGGCATCGGCAGTACTACCACGATATTGTATATTTTATGGTTGTTTTGACATCCATACAATGATTTTTTTGTTGCTGCTTCATAACTGTAATTATTTTACTTTATGAATCATAATGTAAATATCTGATATGCAGGATATCTGCAACCCCTGTGAAATGGTCTTTTGCTCCTTAATGGGGTGTCTCCCCACAGATTGAGAACCACTCCCCTAGGATGTCTTACATGTAGGTCAAGTTTAAATGTAGCAGGACCTTTTCATTATTTTCTCAGAGGAAACCTTGAGGTTATTTTGTCGTATTTTGTTTACATGAAATATTATTTTGGTTCCAATTTTATACTACTTATTTTTAAGGATAGCATTTAAAAATTAAGATATAGCTCACAGAGTGTAAAATGCTCCCTTCCAATATATTTATATATCTAAATGTTTAAATAGATAATAAAACCTGCTCAGTAAATATCACATGGCTCTACCCCAGGCAAAGAATTACAGGCAAGTAAGAAAAACTGAGAGTACAAGAAATACAATTGCCTAGCCATGAGCCCCATACTTGGTTATCCAATATCAAATAGCTCTAAATCATATACATACAAGTGATTTATTTTATTATTTTAATTATGTTTATATGTCTCTCTATGCTTATGTGTATGTGAATGCAGGTGTCAGAGAAAGACAGAGGTGGTGTTGGATCCCTTGGAACAGGAGTTACAGGTACCTGTATGTTCCCTGATGTGAGTTCTAGGACTCAATCCTGGGTTGTCTGGGAGGGCAGTACATGATCTTAACCCCTGAGCCATCTCTTCAGTTCCTTAAACATATGTTTGTAACTCATCTAGGAAGCATTCAATTTTCTTAGCCTTTGTTTTCTGCTTCCATGGCACTACCAGATTCTTGAATAAATGTAGAAGCTGAGACTCATTTTCATGAATCATATATATATATATATATATATATATATATATATATATATATGCAATTGCTCCAAAACCATATGTTTATAACACTGTCCTTTATCTCACAGAAATCCCTTAGCAGCTTTATTAGATAGAAACTTACTGTTTATATTACTCAGTCTACTTGGCAACTTCTGATGACCTTTCTGTCTTTATGCAATTGCTAGGTCTTATTCGCTACTGCACCTTTACAGAAAGCCAGGAACTAGATGTGAGCATTCCAACTTCATTTCTATTTTTATGTGATATCTACTCTAAATCCACTGAATTTCCTTTTGAATTTGGGTGTCAATATCTATAGCTCTTCCACAAAAAGTCTATTCAAGTTATGTTTGAGGTGATACTTCATTCAACAGAACTATGCTTTTAAATCCTAAAAATATCTATCCTTCTAATCCTTGAACATGATATGTCACCCATTGCATAGACGTTATTTCAGTAATACTTTACAATGTTTGGTAGTTATGGTTTTTTGTTAAATTTATTCCTATTTTTTCTAAAAAAATTTACATGATTATTACTTATTCTTACATAGACCTACATGGATTTTGAATGGTGACCATGCAGACTTCAGAATTTCATTAGTAGTTATAATGTTTATTTTTCTGGCCAATTCCTTACCATTCTCTGCTTAAATGATCATGCATGTGGCAAATAAAGAACATTTTAATTTTTTCCATACTATGACAGGTATAGTTTTGTATACAATATTGAATATAAACACAGAGAAATATAAACTTGGGAAGGAGATCCTGCCTCAACTCAATTTTAGAGCTAAGTGCTCACTATTCCTCCAGATAGCATATAGGAGGTTTTTGTAAATGCATTTTATTACATTGATGAAATTTATTTCATTTTTAGTCACTGAGAGGGTTTTTTTTTATTATATATCCACCCCACTCAGCATACATATGCATCTCACGATATTAAACTCTTTTATATTGATGTATTGAAGATTTTGAAGTGTGGAGAAGACACATCATTCTAGAAGGCATTAAATATATTTTCTACACTTTTTACCCTTCTTCATAATTGAAGTGCATTTAGTAACAGGGTGATTATGTGTGATGTCTGCTGGACACATCATAATGATTTTTCATTTTGACAGTGTCATTTAGACATCACTTAAAATGATTGCATCAAAATAGCTGTGTCAATGTGGCTGAATTTGGATGTCATTTTATCCTTGAGAGATGTTGTTAAGAAATTCTCAGACTACTTTTGTCTAATTCAGAGTTTCTCCAAATCTGCTTTGCTTTACTTCAATGATTTTCCTCAATATGTTGTCAAAAGTATTTTTTAAACTAATTCCTAAAAATTAACATCGTGTGGGAATTTGATAAGCACTGGCTTTATTCTACTCTTGATTTTCATCTATATCCCGTCACCATCATTAAATCTGATAGCTAAAGGCACTTGAGAGTTCTGACGAGGGCTGTTATCAGAATAAAGTGAAATGCCAGCAGAAGGGTCAGTGTAGTATTTACAGATCACTACTACCGTAGCTCACTAGGAGTTTGGGAACAATGTACCACAAGCTCAGTGATCTCTACTTCATTCTAGAAATGATTTCTTCAGTTCTGAGGTCTATCATCTGTGATCCAGGTACATTAGCAGTGTTGTTTCTTCTGAGGATTCTGAGTGAAAAAAAAAATGTTTCATCTATTGTCCCAGCTCCTGTTTTTTTGTTTGTTTACTTTTGTTTTCGGTGTGCATGTGTGTGTGTGTGTGTGTGTGTGTGTGTGTGTGTGTGTGTGTATTGACTGGAAACTCTTGCCACTTCTTCTCTTTTGGAAGCATCAAACCTATCTTTGCTTCTGTCTTCACAAAACATTCTCTATATGCCCAAGGGTTTGTGTACAAACTTTCTCTTTCTTTAAGGATAGCCACATTAGGGCCTAATGCAATAACCTTGCCTTAATTCAAAAGTTTACATCTATGATCACCTTATTTTCAAATTAGTCACAGTGTGAGGTCATGTTTGTAAATATGTAAATTATTGCAGAATGAAATTCAACCCATAAGAGTCTTATTATTTGCAAGAAGGATGTACCATCGTTTGAATAGCTTTAGATTGGTTTTCTATAAAATGTTTCATGCTCAGGAAAATAGGTAAAAAGTAAAAGCAAGCAAAAAAGCAAACAAATACATTGGATAGTGTTCACGTGAGAGGGTGCTCATCCAAAAATAGAAGAGACAGTATATACTGAAGATAAATTAGGGGAATTATAAAAATGATGAAAAAATCTATTTTTTCCATAAATCGATATACTTTGAAAACACAAAGCAATTCTTCGATACTCTCAGAATATTGTAGTTTTATACCAACAGGTTTATTCAGTTTACATTTATGTGTTATATTGTTGAATTTAAATTTTTATTTAAAAGTGCAACTCCTATATGTTTTTTTCTTTATGAAAAATCAGTAATACTCCTATCTATATGTCACTTAACTGTATTGATTCCAGATTTGCTCAATCTGTAATCACCTCAGAAAGCATATGGCCCGAGCCTATTCAGCAGCGTGGAACACCTGGTACAAAATCTGCGCAGAAGGATGCTTTAATAAATATACTATGCGGGGCTTCTGAGCAAAACCTTTGTTTCCTGTTGAACAGGAAGCATCTGCCACCTCCTAAAAGAATGCACAGGCAACTGCAAGGCAATCTCAGTGGCAAAAACCTGCAGGGTTATTTACTGAACGCTTGTGAGCGTTCTCATTGGTTTTTATTTCCTTATTTTTTCTCCCTGAAGATTTGTAAATGGTTTTCAGTAAATGCTATAAGGTTTTCAGAGTGGGTAAAAATGCATGAAATATAATGTTAGACAAACATTGCTTGTAGATCCTTTTTTTTTTAAAGTCAATTCTCTTACAAACAATAGAGATTAAATTTTGTTATTAGGTTATTCTGGGATCAAACACCAACCTTGAGAGTATATTGCTAAAACATTTTGAGCCTCACTCTTGTCTTTTAAATCAGGTTGTTCCTATATTAGAAATGTAAGATTTAGAGGCAAAATTGTTCCTACTCTAGTACCAGTTATTATAACTATGTTTTCCCAGGACAAAAATTACAGCTTTGTAACTGATGCAAATCAATCATGCCATTCTCCAGTACATTTTGCAGCCAGAAGCCAGTGGGATTTCTGTGACCTAAAATTCTATCGGGCACACCTTATTTAATGCCCTCAAGTGTTTCCTTGTCGAACTGAGAGAAGCCAGCATTCCTTGGAGATAGATGAGATTGTTCACTATCTTAATCTGGTTCTCTCTTCTTGATCAAGGAGGCACCCAGTCGTAGGAAGAACTTCTTTCTGTATGCACTGTGAGCTTTCTTTATTCTACAGCAATGGCTGTGAAGCCTGCCTACTTTCCCATGCCTCTCACGTACCCTTTTCTTTATCTTTTGATCCACTCATTTAAATATGAATTCTCTCTCAAGTTTGATATTCTATTTAAAAATGTATTTGAGGAATGTACTGGAATTTCTCCTGACCGAATGGTGTGTTCTGTCTTCCCATAGACCCTGCCAGCTTTATTTGATTTGAACCTTGACCATGCGGTATTCAGCTCCTGTTCATGACTCCACTCAGTTCACAGAACACTCCTGCATGCTTGAATCCCTGAAGTGGTCTCTGGTACCTGCTCTATTAAGTGCGCTCTCCAGTCTAATAAACTATATGAGAATACAGTGATGCCGTTGTCAGTATATACTCAGTGATAACAATCAACAAAATAATGCTTAAGCTTCGGGATTTTTTTAAAAAAATAAAGGATTAAGAGTCATTTTATAATAATAATAGCAGGAGAAAAATAACAAAGATAGGTTAAATGCTATGAAAAATGAATGCAATTTTACAACACTGATTTCTTTCCTTTGATACATCTTACAATGTAACTCAGAATGAATCTAACAGTCCTGCCTTAGTTTTCAAATGCTGGAATTACAGGTGTGAACCAGTATTTTGGGCTCACTTTATGTATAAAAACATAGCATGAGCTAAATCTATACATTGATTGTATTATTCTGTACCATAAATATTATAATTGCTTTCACAGCATATTTCACAAAGTAGTATATGTGTACCAGTGTTAAAATTTGGTTGCAAATTGGTAGAAAAGAATTCTCACAGAAATCAGACAGTTGAGAGAGTTGTAGCCAAACCTGACCTGGGGAAGTGGGAGGAGAATCCTGTCTGGTCTCTGCACCTCTGCCTTAGTTAGGCAGTAAAAGCTTTCTCACTCCTTTCCCTCTTTTTCTTGCTCTTGATCTTGTAGGGTCCTTCCTTCCTTCTTCCTTCCTTCCTTCCTTTCTTCCTTCCTTCCTCCCTCCCTCCCTCCCTCCCTCCCAACCTCTCTTCCTTTCTTATCTGCTCCCCCTTCCCTTTTTCTTCCTTCCTTCCTTCCTTCCTTCCTTTTTCTTTGCTTTGAGTTTACCAAGTGTGTTCAGTCTCACTAGCACAGAAAAGAAAATAACAGTCAAATATCCAAACAACTGACATTCTTAGAGATGAGAATTTACATTTTGCTGATCTCTTTAATCACAGATGATTCCCTCCCAATGGAGAGACTCTTGTTTCTGACATTTATTTCTCAACAATGCGACTACTAATTTCCAGTTCTTAGCATATAATCAAAATTTACCTTTTTTTCCCTTTAGGTCTTGCAGATCCTCCAAGATGCTAAATTTTCTGTCATCCTATTACTAGCAACCTATTCTAGCTCTTTATCCAAAAGTGTCATATTTCAGACAATATTAATTTTTAGCTCTTTCAGAGATGTGCCATTTAGTCGCAGCCACATATTAGCATTACTGGGAAAGCACTCAGGGTGAATTTGGCTTATTCTTTTTTTTGCTAGCTTTGAAGGTTATTCCATACTGTGACACATTAAGAGCTGTGTGGGATTTTGGAAATGATTAGTGTTAGATAAGGTTATCAGGGAGGAGCCACATGATTGAATGTAGGTAGATTTTTGAAGAGAAGAGACTTGAGGGTGAATATGCAGCCTGGAATCACTGCAGGGTCATGTTGTTGAGAAGACTGGATCTCTATGTCTTGAACTCTGACTCTCAGAATATAATCCCAGAATCACATTTCTTCAAACTTTAGCCACTCTGTGATTCTCTGTAATTAGCAAGACAACATGCCTAGTAGAAAAACTGAAGAAATGATGAATGTTTGGACATATCCCAGACCAATTGGATTGCAATCTCCAGAACTGTGCCTGAAGCATTATGATTTCTTTTTAGCTCCTCAAGGGATTATTAAATACAGCCACAGATGGGCACCAGTGTCTTGCTCCTTGAACTCATTTTAAACAAAAATCTCTTGTCAAGGTTTTTTTCTAAGGTACAACAGACCACTGGTGCAACTAAGTCTTCTCTGCAGTTTTTCTTCCCTTTAATAAAAAAGTTATTTTTTTCTCTTATTTCCAAAGGAAAGAAAACAGTATGGGAGGGTTCAAGGAAGAAATTAAAGACACCTCTGAGTCTAGAGAAAGAGAATCATGGGAGCTCATTGCCAAAAGTGTACATTCATTCACACCACTTAAAATCCTCACTGCTATATTATTCTATATTGCTGTATAAATGCAGTTCTCAGTTCAGGGATATTTAATGATCAAATCATGCTGGAGAAGATACCAAAAATTACCTTATTCCATCTTCTACCTTTATTATTGTGTTATATACATATATATCACAGCATACATAAACATATATGTATATATTCTATCTATCTATCTATCTATCTATCTATCTATCTATCTATCATGTATCTATCTATCCATCTATCTAAACTAAGGAATAGACAGATGAAATAACTCTCCAAAACATACAGCTGGTATAGTATGTTGATGCACATTTATTTCTTCTTTGTTGCAGCTTATATTCCATGGTTCTTTGTCTTTGAAACTATCACTAACATCTCGTTCTGATGATGTTAACTTGAACTCATCCTTGCTTCTTATTAAAATACAACAATTTAAAAGTATTTACTTAATATAACAATTGGAAATGCCTATGAAACCACAGCTCTCCATCTAAGCCTTTGCTGTGGACTGTTTTGTTACTGTTTCCTACTGAGAGTAGCCCCATTCTCAACAGGCCTCCTTTATGAATTACACCCTTTAACTTTGCAATCAGTTTTCAATCCACTGACCCTGAATTCTAGGACAGTCATGGGCTGTCAGATCAGTGACTGAACACCATGATGAATGCTGTCTCTTCTGGTATTATTGACAATCACACTTTTTTAGTGGTAATCTGGCCACCATGACAAGTAAGCCATGGCTGCCACAAGTGACAAGGAATGTTGGGAGTTGATCCTTATTCATTTTAATTATAGTTGGGTAACAGGGCATATATTTATAAAATAAATAGTCCTCTACTTATGCTTGAATTTTATAAGATGAAATTTAAATAAGACTGGCTCCTAGTGTTATAGTGACCTAAATAATGTTTAATTAAGCCTAAATTTTGAGTAAATTATTTCCAAACTGGTTTAGATGTTAATGAGATAATAATCACCCTGGAGAGAACAGCATGGTGTCATGGTACAGCAGTCGCTGTCTGGCTAACTTGTACGTCTTCCTCTTTTACCCAGATCTCATGCTTAATTGACTAAAAACATTGTAGTTAAGATGGACTCAAGGTCACTAAATGTGCTCATAATGTGGATAGAATTGAATTACATTTGAATTGTTTAAGTCACAAAGTTATGAACATACCTGAAATAATGTGAGGAAAAATGCTAATTTCTCATATTACACAATTGGATGTGAATATTAGTTCAGTTACCCTAATAAAATATTAGAAAACTTGGGGACTCTATTTAGCCAAATTAATAGTATAATTTTTTGAAAGTCAGTGTGTTAACAGAGCTTCAATTAGCCATTATACAATTAGCTAAAATAAATTTGGGAAAATCGCTTTGCTGTTTGAATCATTTTATGACAATAAAGTAATTAATAATGATGAGAAAGTGTGAGAAATGCCTAAATAAGACAAGAGTCTCTTGTACTATGTGTCAGCAAAGCTATAACTATCAATGCTTGGCACTACAATATTAATTCCTATGCCCTTAAATCTAATTCCATATTGATGGTAACTGTTTTTTGTGATCTGCCTCATAAAAAACTTAGTTATAAAATGTGTTCTACATTTTCAACCAGCTTTATGGCTTTTTTTAAAGATAAATGATATGTCCTCATTTATTACTATTATTATGAATGTTGGACCAAAATGTAGAAGAGGAATCAGACATAAAATAAGTTATGGTCAGTTAATTTATAAAAATGTTACACCTAATTTCCAAGTACTTGAGCAACATTGTGTTTTAATAATAGTTCTCATTGTTAGAGTAACTCCTTGTAAATTATACAGTGACCATATGAGCTACTTTCCCTCAATTCAATGAAGTAATGGGTTCTGAATAATTTTTCCCAGAGGTTATAGAATATGTTATTGTTCCTCTATTACAGCGAAGAAGAAGAAGAAGAAGAAGAAGAAGAAGAAGAAGAAGAAGAAGGAGAAGGAGAAGGAGAAGGAGAAGGAGAAGGAGAAGGAGAAG